>KQ030597.1:58969-94829 GCA_000956045.1 Hirsutella minnesotensis 3608
CCTTCATCCACGCCGGCAATGTCGGCGTTCTGCGTCGCCGCCACTCTGGGTCCAGCATGCGATATATCACTTGACCACTCCGACCACCTGCGGAACCATGCCCTGCGGGTACACGGTATCGTGTCATAGGATTGTCATAACTTATAGATCGTTGCGGAGATGTGAGATTAGAGGATTTGCGTTTTATAGATATTCTTGACCGTCAACGCCAAATCCATCATTCTTCCTGATGCGGCCTGATTGCTCGAAGACTAGAGTAATCCCATTGATTTGGCTAAGGCTATCACCGGACAAATCAAGTCGGTGCCGAGTCAATACGTGTCACACAACGAGGTGCACGAGGAGCATGGATGACTGAGCGGCGATCGGGCAGAAGATCCCCTGTGAATCGGGCAACGAAAGACTCTTGATTTTCTATCTAAGTGATGGTGAGAAGTTGGCTTCTTATACTTGTGATATTGGGCCTGGTGGCGATATCGCCACCCAGGCAGCATAGATGACGATGTCACCTAGAAGGTTCGAGTCCATCACTAACATAGTATGACTAACTGCTTGCTGCCTGTTAGGCAGCACCGTGAATGAGCGTCTTGATCTTGACAATACGTCTGTCGCGAGATCGTCCTGGCTTCAATCTAGCTGAGGTAACACGGACTTTATTAGGCCAGTAGAAAGTTCTCCGCATCCGCCTACGATCTGTCGAAAGCCGTCTTTGGTCCAGAACTTTTCGATATGACAACAAATGTATTCGAAGACCAGATTTTTCAGAGCTTCCGGTGTGTCTTGCTGAAAGCTAACACGAGCCAGAGCTATGATGTCGCAAAGGCGTTCCTCATATAGAGTGAAGCACACCAACGTTTTGTGTAGCTTATGAATCGAAAGTTCCATGAGAGAAGAAATGCCGTACCGATCGGCGAAAGTATATAACGGGGCGTGCGAGAGGAAGGTATTCGTGAAATTCTCCCACGGAGACATATTCCTAGGAGGTTGATAAGTGCAGAAAGGGCGGGAGTCAAGATATTGTAGACCCGTGAAGTTCTCCCATTGCTTTGCTTGTTTGGTGTATCTTCGCAGATTATCCTTTTCTGTCTTTTCCACCGGAACCTCGTGGGTTGTATAACGCTTGCAACGTTTACATGGCATTTTTTGGGGAGTGTCCTCATATACTCCCGGTTCAAAGAAATCACCGTAATTTTCGTCAGGTTTGTGATCTCCAGCATCTGAGTCCGCTTCCTTGGCAGCCGTGGCAAGTGTGACTCGGCTTCTGGAAGCTTGCCCTGGTTCTTGTAGAGACTTCCCAAGTTGTTCACCGTGCCGAGGGTCGATGTGTGATCTCGTCCTAGCGCCTTCTCAAACCCTTCTAGCGCTCGTTTATACATCGCCTCGGCTTCTGGAAGCTTGCCCTGGTCCGCGTAGAGAGCTCCCAAGTTGTTGACCGTGTCGAGGGTCGATGTGTGATCTCGTCCTAGCGCCTTCTCAAACCCTTCTAGCGCTCGTTTATACATCGCCTCGGCTTCTGGAAGCTTGCCCTGGTCCGCGTAGAGAGCTCCCAAGTTGTTGACCGTGTCGAGGGTCGATGTGTGATCTCGTCCTAGCGCCTTGTCCTTCCCTTTTAGCGCTCGTTTAAACATCGCCTCGGCTTCTGGAAGCTTATCCCGGTTCGCGTAGAGAAGTCCCAAGTTGTTGACCGTTTGGAGGGCCGATGTGTGATCTCGTCCAAGCGCCTTCTCCTTCCCTTCTAGCGCTCGTTTATACATCGCCTCGGCTTCTGTAAGCTTGCCCTGATCCGCGTAGAGGTTTCCCAGCATATGTAGTGAGTCTATCACCAACTCATCTCCGATATACCACCTGTTCACTGCCTTTTGTATCCATCTTCGCACCATTTCGGCGTGTGAAATCAGTTTTCGCTGCACCACCCAGTACTCCCTCGTTTCACCCGCGGGCACCGACCGTCCCACCACGGCGAGGGCCAGCCTTGCCCATTCGTCTTCCCGTCGTTGCCCGTCTAGGTACGACGCCCATTGGTGAACTACCGGGTGCATCGAATAGCTGCCTTTCGATCCTTGCTCACTTTCGATCATCGAGTACCGGAGCAGCAGCCCGACTGCATCGAGGAATCGCACCTCGTTGCCCGTTGTAGATCCGCACATACGTGGCGGCGTCGACACTCTTTTCCCTTAGATACGAGCCTGCTTGCGCCAGCGCTAGTGGCAGCCCTTGCAACAGCTCTAGGAGGTTGGCGCAATCTGGACCTGCAACAACCTAAGACTCAGCTATGATCGTATTGAAGTTGCAAAGTCTAAAGAAGCCGGTCGTAAACACTCACTAAGTTCACCGCCATACCATCTTTCGAGTATGACCTTGCCCAAGGTCGTGTTGACTTGACATAACTTTCGAGACTCGCCCAGCTGTGCCAGACGAGAAAGCCGCGTCGTGATCAGCACTGACCCATGATCGCCCGGTAAGTACCGCCTCGGATCGTAAGCACCTAATCCGGATTCTTGGCTGGTCCAATCTTTGTCGACGTTGTCGAATATCAACAGCCATTCGCAGTTGTCAGGTTGCCCAAGCCACTTCTTCACATTTGCCACAGCGTCGTCGAGTTCGTCCTGGCTATGAGTGTGACTGTCCGTCCAGCGTCGGCTGGTTTCTGGAACCTGGCCTTTGGGGATCTTGGCTATGTAACCGGCGATACTTCGCTTCAGCTGGTCTTCCGATCTGCCGTCAAGCAAGAAGACCGAGCTGAACGCGGCTTGGTGGCGTCGGGCGAAATCAATGGACAGCTGCGTCTTTCCCACACCGCCGAGTCCGAAAAGTACAAATATTTGCCTACCCGTCTGTCGGGCATGTGATCGCTTTGGGAGAAGGCACTTCTCCAGTTCAGCCGTGTCGGACGGCCTAGCAACAAACTTATCCGATGCGGGGACACCATCCAGGCTGAAGGGTGTCTTGAAGGGACCAAAGTCTTAGAACGGCCGATTAGTGATGCTACGATGGGCAGACTGGAACGCTATATATTAGTCCGCAATGGCTAGGGGTGACTAACATTGCTTTCGCGCAAGGCCGTTGGCGCACGCCTTCATCTGTCTGAACACATCCTGCGACGCGACGTACCGTCCAGTCGCCGCCGCAATCTCGCGCTGCTTCTTTGACTCCTCCAAACCGACATCCTCGAGACCGCGAGAAACGTTGAAGCGGTAGTAGCGGCCTTCGTCGTCGAGACTGGACTTGTCGCGACGAAACTGCTCCGCGGTCTTCTCTGTTTCCGTCGCGAGGCTTGTCAACGTGGCCCCGATGCCCAAAATGTCATCGCGCACGGGTCGAAGCGCGGGTACGCCCGTCCCAATTGACACGAGACACCGAAGACAGCCGTGCAGCTGTTCATCGCCCCAGACGTCCTGGGCTTGGGTCCAGAGAGTATAGACGGGGTTGTTGGCGCCAAGAGCCCCATCGACAAACTCTTCTTGGAAAGGCCCGATCGCGATCGGATCAAAGAAGGTGGTCGCGGCAGATGTAGCCCGACAGGCTTGCCAGATCATCGTGGAGTCGTACAGGTGAACAAGCCCACGGGGGCGGTAACTTGTCAGGCACACCGTGTCTCCTGTCTCTTTGGCCGTCGCGCACACGAGGCTTTGGTTCGTTTAGTTGTACCGGAGCATCAATCGGAAGGGTACTATAAACATACACTTTGCAGGCACCGTCAGAGGAATCTTTGAGAAGGGCGTCCCTGCTGTGACCGTTGTCTGCCAGAGTCTGCTTGACTTCCCGCTCGAGCGCCGAAGCGTCGAACCTCCCCTGCAGCTGGCCGTTGATCCTAATTCTGTGGCTCTTCTTCTCAAACACCTTGTTGGATAGCGATGTGTAGGCAACGATGCATTCGTCGACCGTCATTCGAAGACGGCCTAACATGATGGCGATCAGGCCGCCGGTGCTGGTGCCAGCGATCATGTCGAAGTAATCGCATGGCTTGGGCGGGGCGTCGGGGTCGATGGTAGACATGAGATTTTGCAGAATCATTAGCGACGACAGACCGCGAACACCACCGCCATCGAGGGCGAGAAGTCGAATATCGTGACCTGGCATTGCTGTGGTCGTAATGAGCCACCCGATGTTGTAGGTAGAGAGCACGATGGCAACTGGGATACTGCCCTAACGTCGGACATCGTGGAGCTACAATCCAACAGACAGACGATCTGAGGCTCGCTGAGAGATAGTGCTGAGAGATAACGCTGACTTGGCGCCAGCCACGGCGCGTAAACGGTCATGGCCGTCACACCTCCCAAAGCCCGAGGAAACGTCTGTGGAGCGCCTCGATGTCGGTTTGATGAGAAAAGGAAACCGGCAGTCAAGCGGCGGGCGTTTTCAGGGGCGTGGATGCTGTGAGGCGCTCATGTTTGCCTTAGGACCAACCTGGCTGGCAACAGGCCGCCCGGCCCCCGAACTGGCCTTGGCAGCCAATGATCTACTGCTCGACAATAATCGATAGGACTTTTCGGCCGATGATGCAGAGGGGACGACTGAGCATGCAGACATTTAGGCATAAATGGATGGTCTCGCGATTAGACTCATGCATGCACTGCCACCGCCACCCAACTTCGCAAAAGAAAGCACATCGAGTGCATCCGGCTGCTGTCTCGTTCATGTTTTTGCTTGTACGGAGTAGCAGCGGTTCCATTGTAGATACCCGGTGGCGTGGCGAGAGAGTCGCAGTTCTGCCGTATGTAGGTCCGTATGTTCTTTAGGGCTATACCAGCATTAAAGACAAGAAAGCTTTTCGACGACGTAGTAGTAGTAGGGACAATACGCAGATTTCGTCGAAGATATTTTTTTTGGGTCACCCGGCGAATCATCGCGTCCGAAGAATCTGTACTGGGGAAGTGGAGGACGTGCCGGAATTATCGGACAGAAGCTAAGCGGCAAGTCGAATTTTTTCGGTAGAGTATTGCCAATATATGAAGCTCCGTAAATGCTGCCGCAGACCTGCTCGCGAAGTCGCGATCGCACGACTGATCAAAGCACGAGAGGAATGAGCATATTTTTCTCTGGGCTCTGGGTTCGGTAAGCCCCATTGAAGTTACCCAATTTTGGTATTGTAGCCAACACCAAAGAAAGTCCTTGTAAAGCAGCAGCTCAAAGTGCGTCTTCAATAACTAGTTCGCTCTTGCGGGAGCCGAACGCCAACCATAAACAAGCTCGCAGCTCAAAGTGCGTCTTCAATAACTAGTTCGCTCTTGCGGGAGCCGAACGCCAACCATAAACAAGCTCGCGCTACCTGGAGAGAATGATACTGCTTTACATTTGTGAAGAAGCAGAAGCCCATAGCAACTTACCTCGCGTTCCCAGTGCACGGTGCGGCGAGCGTCCGTCCGTCTCCGAGACATTACCGGTTCGACGAGGTCCCACTCGGCAGTCGCAGGATTGGCCACCGCGCCGCGCCTCGTCTTCCCAGTAGCCTTATTGTGGTGATAGGACGCTGGCCAGGCGTCTGCGTTGCAAATAGTCCTGTGCGTCGTTCGGCTGGAACTGGTGCCAACTGCCAATGCGACTAACGGTCGCGAGGAAACGGGGGCTCCTAGACAGTCAACCGGATAGCCTGGCCTCCAAGTGCATAACCAAGGATGTTGTCAGACAACTGGATCTACTGGGTCTGTCCTTGGTATCAGTCAATTGATGAGAATTATCTTGAAGAGCTCGAGCTAGATGCACGACAGTGCGCGGCCCTTTATACACAACAGCCCTGCTTTGTGGTGCCGTGTCCTTGTAAGCGAGACGGCTGGTGAGTCCTAATGCGGCCCGTGTTTGAGCTCTGACTTCAACTGGGGTCCAAAACACCACGCATGCAGATGCTCGACCTTAATATGCGTGTTATAGCATTGTACGCAACCACGCTGAGTATGCAGGGTATGCGGCGTGGACCTGGCTCTTTGTGCGACAGATGTCGATCCAGTCCTCATATCAACAAACAAGAGGTTCCCACCCTCAGCCAGAGCTACTGGTTGCGGGCGGTGCAACGGTGTCCAGACAATTATCTGGTGCTAGCTGCGAAGCATTGTTGAGCCTGCTGAGACTGAGTTCCTTCTCAATGCGGAGAACAGCATATCGCCTGCAGATTTCATACCACCTAACCCCGTACACGAACGAGGCTGCCACCAAGTCGGTCGCATCGATTACGCAACGGCCTGCTTAAGCTGGCGTTCAGTAGCGTGGTAGAGAATTGGACCAGTCCGGTGATCACGACACGCGACGGATTCTGAGCCTGTTCATGGAGTGTTACTCATCTCTGGACAACGAGGCTCGGAGGGATGCATCCCAGTCGTGGTGCGGCCATATGCTGTACGTGGTCTGGGTAAGTCGCGACAGTGAGAGGACACCATTCGGCAGGACGATAGGCGCTGAACGAGGTCCAAGCAGGGGGATGGCGGAACCTGTGACATATCGATGCGAACGGGGGATCTGACCAACTGTTACTGAATATCGAGACGCCATCAATGCAGCGACACGTCGGCCTCGTGAGGGCCAAAGCACACAACGGTTGGCCACATTGGGCGGGCCACGTTCAGCTGCCCACCTTCCCTTTCTCCGTCTCAGGCGAACATGCAGGCGACAGCTTGTGCAACCCGGCAGTATGGAGCGGCTTCATCTAAAAAACGGAATTAGGTCTCGAAGGCACTAGAACATTCCTCAATCGCTCTCACGAGGTATGAATAAGCCAAGGCCCCTACGACCCTGAGAAGGGCAGGCATGATAAAATAGAAGATACAACTTACTTCAGTAACCTTTCTCCTGAAGAGTTACTCCCACAAACGCCTGCAGGGCTCCAGCGACATATGATCAAATTCCATCATGCCGCACCGCCGCTAGTATCCGACCTCCAGGTGTCGAGTTTACCGAGAGAAGCCGTCGTATCCGGATGATCACGGCCAAGAATCTCGATCCGCAGTTGCGCACATCTTCCCATTAAGTTCATAGCCTCCTCGTACTTGCCCAGGCTCTTGAGCACGCCGGCGAGGTTGTTCATGCTGCCGAGCGTCGACGGATGTTCCTTGCCGAGCACCTTCTCTCTAAGATCGAGTGCCTGCCGATGCAGCCGCTCGGCCTCCTCGTACTTGCCCAGGCTCTCGAGCACGTTGGCGAGGTTGTTTATGCTGCTGAGCGTCTCCGGATGTTCCTTGCCGAGCACCTTCTCTGAGAGATCGAGTGCCTGCCGATGCAGCCGCTCGGCCTCCTCGTACTTGCCCAGGCTCTGGAGCACGCGGGCGAGGTTATTCATGCTGCCGAGCGTCGACGGATGTTCCTTGCCAAGCACCTTCTCTCTAAGATCGAGTGCCCGCCGATGCCGCCGCTCGGCCTCCTCGTACTTGCCCAGGCTCTGGAGCACGCGGGCGAGGTTATTCATGCTGCCGAGCGTCGACGGATGTTCCTTGCCAAGCACCTTCTCTCTAAGATCGAGTGCCCGCCGATGCCGCCGCTCGGCCTCCTCGTACTTGCCCAGGCTCTGGAGCACGCGGGCGAGGTTATTCATGCTGCCGAGCGTCTCCGGATGTTCCTTGCCGAGCACCTTCTCTTTAAGATCAAGTGCCTGCCGATGCAGCCGCTCGGCCTCCTCGTACTTGCCCAGGCTCTGGAGCACGCGGGCGAGGTTGTTCATGCTGCCGAGCGTCTCCGGATGTTCCTTGCCGAGCACCTTCTCTTTAAGATCAAGTGCCTGCCGATGCAGCCGCTCGGCCTCCTCGTACTTGCCCAGGCTCTGGAGCACGCGGGCGAGGTTGTTCTGCCCTCGGCCTTCTCATCGCCTGCATCCTTTCGAAAGTAGAGGATACGCTGCGCATGTGGAAGATACCTCATCCAAGCATCTCGGTTCTCGTGCTCCGGATAAGGGAAGACCTGAGCCAACCTTCGTAACGTCTCCTTGGCCACTTTACCCAATTCACCACTTCGTCGCAGCCAATATCGTGCCGAGAGTTGTACAAGCCTGTGCATGTCGAATGAGTCCGCCTTCTGCTGAGTTATGAATGAGTACGCCTTTAGCGTTCCAATGGCTTCTGTTGTCTTTGCCTTCCCTCTGTCGGGCAACAGCGACCGAGGAATATCTCGTTCTGCAAGGAAGGACATGAAGCGGAGGTAGTCAGCTGCTGTTGGATCAGAGCGCAAGATTTGGCGGAATGAAATCATCCAAGTTGCAGCAATCGGATTCTTGATCTTGTCATAGCGACCCAAATCTTCGAATTCCCTACTGAGTAGGTAAATAGTTTCGTCCTCGTCAGATTCATACGTCGTTAGATATTCGGTGGTGGAGATCAGGTTTTGGTTCATGTACGCCGACGCTTGCTTTATAGCGAGGGGCAAATTGCCCAACAATTCGAGCAACTGTGTCGCACTTCCTGTCACCAACGCCATATTCAGGTTAGACTCCAGAAGCTGATAAGCATCATCCGCCTCCATGGGTTCGACAGAGACAAGATTTTTCCGGGCTAGGCTCTCAACAGCCTTGTAATTTCGTGTTGTGAATAAGATGGAACCCTTGCAACCGAAAGGAAGGCATTGGGCCAAGGATGAGCCACCGATAGAGCTTCCGGGGGCCTCGGACAGTATATGTAGATCATCGGCATTGTCGACAACTAGGAGCCATCTGCCGACTCGGTTCCCGCTCAGGGCGGCCTTGACCAGCGACTTGACATCGGCGGCGTCGTCCTCAATCCCGTCGATCTGGAGTTTCCGGCCGATCTCGCGGTAAGCCCGTTCGAAGCTGATGGCATCGACAGCGGGCACCCAAAAGACCGAGCACGCGTGATCTGCGTCGTGAATACGAAAGGCGGCCTCCAGAGCAATCTGAGTCTTGCCGACTCCTCCAAGGCCAAAGACAGCGGTCCTCTGGCAGTATTTCTCGTCTCTGTTCGGATGGATCTTCTCAACCAGCTGCTGGAGGAGCGACTCGCGGCCAACAAAGTCCCTGTTCCGCTCAAAAGGGACCAGCCAGTGACCCTGGCAGCTAGGCCCTGAGATGGCCAATTGTCAATACACTGGCATTCGGCACGTACAAAGCAGCTTACCGTCTGGTAAAGGGCGTGACTTCAAGAGGATCTTGACTAGCTCGGACGCGACTTGTTGGTAATTGTTGTCGGACCGGTTTCGAAATCTGTTTAAGCCGCGATGGTCTGCGTCAAGGGCAATGATCTGCAGGAAGCTGGCGCCAGCGGTGGCAGAGGATTCCGGAACCACCTGTCCAAGGTCAGCGGAATAGCAAACACGTAGCGTGGGTCACTACGCACGAACTCGCGGATCCAAGGAATAAAGCCGAGAAGATAGCGACGCATCTTTCTCCGTTCGCGGTAGTACAGCCGCGTCGTGTTTCCAAAGTGTTCCCGGAACCTGTCGTCAAGGTCTTTGAGGTCGACGTTTCCTGCCACCAACGGACGCATAATTTCGACATCGGCATCCAGAGGCGTCAGGAGGCGCGCGGCTAACAGACCGAATCGAGTAAATGGCGATCCGTGGTGAGGCGTTCCGAGGAAGAGCACTCCTTTCAGCCGATCCTGCAGCTCGGGCAGGTCAACGAGGGCCTGAATAAGTCAGCCCCGTCCCCGTTCACGGCGGATCTACATACTTGTTTGATGACCAGCCCGCCATAGCTATGGCCGACCAAGACCAGGTCGTGGCCGCGCAGCTGTCGCTGGCATTAGGTTCCGTCCTGCGTCTGACGGGGGAATCCATACCTTGTCACCGGTCAGCTGTTGGCCAAGCGACCGCGCCGTGTCTGCCAGTCTCGTCGAATTCGCGTCTCGGACCCAAAAGGAGTCGTAATTGAATGTGAACAGCCGCACCGACTGAATGCCCTTCTCTTTCAGGTCTTGAGGGAAAAGCTGGCTGATCCAGCACACGTCTCCATGGCGCCATGTCTTGGTGGGATCGGCTCCCAACCCGTGGACGAAGATGATACTGGACGTGGTGTTAGCTCCTGAATGACCGTCTGGTTCTCGAGTACTGTACTCTGTTGTTCCGTCAGCGGCTTGGCTTTGTTCTCCTGCAGCGGGATATTCCTGGCGGAGGCCGTACTCTGCGCCCTGGCGTGACGCGGACGTGGAAGGCGCGAGCTTGTCCAGGAGCCACAGGTAGGCGACGACTGCGACACCGGCCAGGAAAATGGCCTGGCCCGAGGTGATTGGAGTCATTGCCTGGCTGAGTGTGGGGTCGATTGTTCCCTACGGGAATTAAAATGAGTCAACGAGGCCCCCAGCTCGAGTGAGCGGGACCAACAACCTCGAACTTGGCACCACCTGGGTCGGACAGAACTTTGAGTGTCACAGAACGCGGGCTGTGCGTGGGTCGACGGATCTTGACGACGAGAGGACGGAGTGCAGTGGCCGCATCATACTAAATCTGTGTACTCCTCTTTTTTTCCCGGTCGCTTGGCCTTTTCCTGGTCGCGTTCCCCCCCCTCCTGGAAGGAGGGATGAGGGACGAATTTTAGTCCCCCCTAGTAGCGAGAGCCAAGTCAAGAGCACAAGGCTGGCCTTTGTCTGCTCATGTGCCCGTCTGTCAATTGCGTCCCGGTCATACGCAACAGTACATATTTGGCTGCCCTCGCCCCCTACAACCTTGCATGCCTCGGCCAACGTCTGAGCACCTCCTTGAAGAAACAGAACAAGCACCACGAGCCAGACCCTCGACCGAAGCCTTCTTGTCGTCTCCTGAGAGAAGCAGAAGCCCTGCGGCCACCACATGCAATCTCGAGCAGCCCGACGCCCGCGCCATACCAAATCTTGCTGGCGGCCGAGGCCCCGAGGCCAGCCGTCTGAGCGACGCTTCCGATCCTGACGGAATCATGACGGATCCCGGCAGCGGGAGAAAAGGGAGACGGGTGGAAGGCAGCGGCGACGCAGAAGCCTCTGCCGCAGAGCTCGCCGCCGCCTCTGAGAGGCCGGGCCTTCGTCGCAACGGTCGCTCCGGCACACCTCTGCTCTACAAGGCCGAGGATACGGGCAACGGCGACACCCAGCGCGGCCTCCTGCGGTCCCGAACCGATGATGATGACGACGACGACGACGAGCGCGCCGCAAGCCTCGACCTGGAGCCTGGCGACGACCCACGCGATCCGCTGCACCGGCCGACTTTTAGCAGACAATCGACGATGCACAGTCGGGCTCCGCTCGCGGCGGCGGCGGCGGCGTCGGCGGCGTCGGCGCGCAAAAAGTACTCGTACGCGGCTGTCTTCCTCGCCATCGGCCTCGTCACCTTTGCCATCCAGACGGAGCTGAGCGCCCACATCCAGCACGACCTCGGCTGGGACAAGGCTTACTGCATGATGTACTTTACCCACGGCTCCTGGATCGTCCTCTATCCCGCAATGCTCCTGGTCCTGCGCATGCAGAAACTCAAGGAGCCCTGGCCCGTCTTCTGGCGGCGCCACAAGCAGCTTCTGTCGTCGACCGTCGCCATGATTGAGCTGCAGACGCTCGACGTCTTCTCACCCTCGGTCCAGCGTCGCGCCCGGCCCATGCTGTATCTGATCCGCACCACCGCCTTCATCACCTCGGCCCTGACCATTGCCAGTCTGAGCTGGTACGTGGCCGTCAGCCTCACCACGCCCTCGGACCTGACGGCCATCTACAACTGCTCTGCCTTTTTCGCATACCTCTTCTCCGTTACCATCCTGCGCGAGCCACTGCGTCTCGACAAGTCCGTCGCCGTCTTCATCGCCATCATCGGCGTCCTGGTCGTGGCCTACGGCGACACGGGCGGCGACACGGGCGGCGCCGAGGCCGGTCCCGGCAACGAGCAGCCCGGTGCCGGGAGCCGCTTCGCCGGCAACCTGGTCATTGGCAGCTGTACGGCCTCTACGAAGTGCTCTACAAGCGCTACGCCTGCCCGCCCGAGGGCGTCTCTCCCGGCCGGGGCACCATCTTTGCCAACACATTCGGCGCCTGCATCGGCCTCTTCACCCTCACCGTGATCTGGATCCCGCTCCCGATCCTGCACATGCTCAACATTGAGAAGTTTGAGCTGCCCGCCGCATCCACGGGCTGGCTCGTCCTCGTTGCCGTATTGGCCAATGTGGCCTTTAGCGGCTCCTTTCTCGTCCTCATCTCGCTCACGTCCCCAGTGCTGTCGTCGGTGGCCGCCCTGCTCACAATCTTCATTGTCGCCCTTGCTGATTGGTTCCTGACGGGCCAGCCCCTGAGCTGGGCGGCCATCATCGGCGGATCCATGATCATCGTGGCCTTTGTTGGCCTGAGCTGGAGCACGTACCGCGAAATGGCCGAGCACGAGGCCCGAAAGCTTGCCGTCGACCTGTCTGATAGCGACGAGGATGCTGATCTCTCGCCCAGTGATCACTGAGGCCTGAATCTCAATTGCGGACGTCTTGGATGCAGCTGAGAAACTCAATCTTAGTGATGTTGGTGAGCCCGTCGCGAACCATCAGATCCAAAGCTTTAGCATGGTAATGCTTCAATGGCTGGAACACCACTACATCTAGTGGCTGTAGTGGATGCGTGAGGTCTGGAGGCAAGCCGAAGGGGATAATGCATGCTTATCGCAGTATTCGATGAATTCCTTCGTATGGTGCGATCCATGGCCGTCCAAGATTAGGACACGTTTCTACCCCTTGCGACATTTCTCTTGGGCCACGCGATTTTTTCGGCGACATAATTACTCCAAGCAGCGCCAGAAGACATTGAATGCCGACAGAGCAGCATCTGAGGACTTTGATCCAATTTCATCTCTTTTTCGTTCAATGCGACATGGCTTCACCGACTTCCTCGAGCAGCAGTCTCTCAGAGCCACTGTTCTCTGAAATGTGCAACTCAGAAGCTTCCTCCAGTGCCAACTCGGTCGTTGAGACGACCCATTCAACAAGGCCAATCCGATCGTCGGCAACACAGAGCCGAGCTCCTCGAATAACTCCAAGGAAGCGCGGAGTGACAGCTCAAGATCTCTGGTCATATGCTACAACCGCTCCGGAAGGGGAAGGGCGCCGGCATCATAGAAGGCAGCTGATATGGTACTGTGGGCTTTGTACTGAGCCACCAGTCTGGAGATCTGTGTCGAGAACCTCAGCTCGGTCCCATCTTCAGAAGGTCCATGGCGTCAGTACTGAACCTCTTCTGAAGAAGGTCTGTACGGAGGCGAAACATCAAGTCGACGGCCTCATTGCGACCCAATTAAGAGCGCAGCAAACAAGGGTTGAGGAAGCTGATAAAAAAACAGCAAAAAGACGTCTTGAGAAGAGCCTTAGATAAGGTTGCCATTCAAGAGGCTCTTGCACGACTTGTTATGAAGAGGAACCTTCCCGACAACTGTGTCGAAGTGGCCGGAATTCCACGCAGCACTCCTTGCCTGTAATCCAGCGATAACGAATGAGGTTCCATCGGCGCATTCCCATTTGACAACCATCATTGACCGAACTTATGAGGATCATCGCCAAATTCTCGCGAAGAAATTACAGCAAACTAGGTCAACGATCCACCTTACAGTTGATGGATGGAATTCCCCGAATCGCAAGGCTTTGTTGGCACTCTGCGCGCAATTTGTTGATGACACATACCTACTGCGCAAGGCTCTCCTTGCTCTTCCCGAGCTCCAAAACGGCAAAGGCGGTGATGAGCAAGCAGCCGTTGTCATCCCTGTTCTCGAGCGCGTGACCCTGGAAAACCCTGGAAACGGGCGCCACGATGTCTTTGCCCGCATCAGTCCCTGTCTATTTTGCTATTTGATCCTATTCGGCTCAGCCCTACCAAAGTCAGCTGGACCTCTTAACTCACGAGATGTGATCCCAGGGCGATTGGTATGCCATTTGTCAAGCTGGGCACCCACCGCACCACAAAAGGGATAATGTCGGCCGCCTGAAGACCTTCAACCTTCTTTTGGTCCCATTTTAACTACTATGCGCCTAAAGCCAGGCCAACATCACAATACCGTCCGCAAAGCTTCAACTGTCTCAGCCTTGATCTTCTCTCGCGTTTGTAGGATCCTGCCGGTCACTTTCCCCTTCCCTGTCTGTTCCAATAGCACATTCTCCTGTCTGGCCAACTGCGCCAAGATCAGAGAGATAAATCGAAGATGGTCCTCGACGGCGGGAATTTGCAGTGCAGGCCTTCCAGCGAGACGTCTCTCTCGCCTCCGTGCGGTCCGATATGCTTGCCTATTGGCCCGGTCTCTTTCTCGTTCCTCTATGATCTTTTTTGTCTTCTCTATAGCAAACAGGCGCTTATAATTCGATGCTGGCGGAGTTTGGGACATGGCTATGCCTTGACGTGCAGTGTGCACATCGTAATGTTGCTGCCAGGCAAGGGTTGCTGAGTTTATAAACATTGCGCAGCCCACTGCCGGAGCGCCAGCGTCAGGTTGTGAGCAACTCTTTTTTTGGTGTGGAGCAAGGAGTTGGCGAGGCAGGTCGGCCGGCTCACGCCGGGCCGCAGTGTTGAGGGTAGACCACCTGTCCTGGGGTGCACTGGCTACCCCGGAAATGCTGCTTAACCGTAGTGTACCAGCCCAGATCCAGGCTGGTACATTACAGCCAGCCCCGTGGCCTGCCAGCCGCAGAGGGCCAGTGCACAGGCGTGCCAGCACCCACGCGCTGGACGCCGTCGTGGTCCAGCCAGCCTTGCATGGCCACAGCGAGAGCCAGCCTGTGCAACTGCCAGACACTGCCGAAGCTGTCCTTATTGGCGTAGCCTCAGCGCAGACTGGATCGTGACGGTCAGGACACGTTTTGGGACATCCTGGAGGCGACAGCACCCACAACAGCTGGAACAAGCTGGGCATCCTGTATTACAGCTAGCTCAAGGTCATGATTCTCGATTTCTCTTCTGGCTACTATTTTCTCCAGGATGAATATGAATGCCTTCTTGCCGTGTCCCAGTCTCAATCCGCCACTCCGGTGCCAAGTGAATGGTGTTGGTACCATCTGACGTTACCCTCTCAAAACACGTCTGAGGAGTCAGCGCACGATTCTGGATGTCAAATATCCCTATGTTCTTTCGCAAATATTTTGCAGCCACTCGCTTTACTTCCGATGGCTCTGAAGGATCTACGCTGAGCTCATGCTTAGTCCGCCAAACCCCATTCTCGCAGAGCTTGAACATTATCACCACTTTGGCAGGGCCGTCCCCGCCTCGCCTCATCTCCGTATCCTGTTTCCAAAGCGTCAGCGCAGCCATTGGTGCGCATTCGGAGTACCATACCTGGTTTTCGTCCCGCCGAGCTGATGGAGTTGCTCGCCCCTCCGTCTCAGTAGCCGGCCGAGATGCTCTGTCTGCAGAGGCATCAGGTGCCCCCATGTCTTGCGCAGGCTCTGCCGATGCAGAACCTGGCCGGCGAGCCTCCGTGTCGACAGGCTGTCGCGCAATCCTCGACCCCATTTCAGTCTGTTTCTCTGCCAGTTCTTCAATCACTGCCTTGTGCCGCTGCTCGGTCGCAATCAGCGTTTCAATCCTCGACTGCGTCTCTTTCTCATCCTCAACAGCCTGCTCAATTTCTTCTTGCTTCCGCTTGAGGCATGCTGAGAGCTGGTCAATCGTCTGCCGATGTTCCAGTTCCTTTGCGAGAAGCTTGTCGATGGTTTTGCCGTGCTCTGTTTTTGTTGCCTCGTGTGATTCTAGCATTTGTTTTTCTTCTTCAGTGAGCTGTTGAAGCCTGGTGCGTAGTGCGTCGACGGCTGCCTCCAGTCTTTCCTCTTCCTGTTCTAATTGATCCACCGAAACTTGCTTCTCCCGCTGCGCTATCACCAGCTCATTAATCTTTTCTTGGACAGCTTCTTGCTCCATGATGAGCTCTTGCAAGCTATGCTGTTCCTGCACCTGCTGCGAAGGCTCCTCCAGTGCGAGCATGTTCTGGCCATCCCCGCCGTCTTGAACATCCTCGACCCCTCGATCGGTTGCAATAAGATCCAATCGTATCTCGTCGCCGAGGTCGTTCTGGTTACCTCCTGTCATATGAGCTTCCCGCAACCTTTCGGTTGTTTCAGCTTTCAGTGTGTCCAATCTTATGACCTCTTCAGTTTGTGCTTGCTGAAGGGCTTCAATCGTTGCTCGCAAGTCCTGTTCTTGTCGCTGCGCTGCGAAGGCGTTTTGTTCCTGTTCTGCTGTCGCTTGTTTTATCTGCTCCAGTCGTGCTTGCTGTTCAATCTCTTGAAACCCGAGTGCTTCTAGTTTGGCTTCCTGCTCCAGTACTTCTTGCCGTAAAGTATCCAGGCTTTGTCGCGCGTGTTCCCCCCCTTCCACGGGCTGCTGAGGGCTCACCTGTCGAGCAAGAACGAGTGCCTGCCCGTCGTGCAGCCGGCTATGAGTGAGTTCGCTCGCGCCAGGACGCTCTTGGCTACTATTGTGGAACGTTTGATCTTCTTCGAGATTAGACCAGTCTTCTGGGCAAATGCTGATACACTTTCCGAAAAAAGAGAAATAGATGGATCGCTGGACGAAGAAGGACGTCAGGCAAAACTGTGCTGACCCCACGGGCTCGTGCAACGAATGGAGAAACAAGCGTGATCTGTCCCGGATTTGGTCTGAGAAGTTAGGTATCCCACATAAAGCAGGCGGTTTTGCGTGGTCTACGTCAAGGTCTTCCATAACGCGGCCGTCTGGTATGGGTTGCGCCGTTGAGATTATTCCAGCCACTTCGGTCACGCAGGCCTCGAGGTCATCATACCTGTAGAGGTCCGGCCTCCGAGCTGTTACAAGAAGTCTGCGTGCAATATCGCGATCTGGGTCACGCTCAAGGAGGTCCTGGATTTTCTCCGACCGAAACCCGAGCCTGTCAGCAAGTACAGCGAATTCGAACAGGGTTGGTTCGTCCACCTGGCCTCCCTTGGGACCAGCAAGCTTTTTCTTCGGCCTGAACGTGGTTCACGCGGCTCATCTTCTCTTACATGGATCTCTCTTATTATCATCCATAGACCTTGCCGGGCGGTCGATCCTCGATATTGGCACTGGCATAGGGCAGTGGGCTGTAGATATGGCAGATCGAGATCCGAGTAGGAGTCAGGACTATAGTTGGCCTAGATATCAGCCCCATTCAGCCCGAATTCGTCCCGCCAAACGTCCACTTCTTCGTTGAAAACGTGGAAACAGACTGGAGGGAGACTGCCAAGTATCATTTCATCCACCGTCGTGGTATGAGTGGCTCTATCCAAGATTGGCCCTCGCTATTCCACAAAATCTATCAAGCTCTCAAGCCCGGAGGAGTCATGGAAGCCCATGAAACGTTGCCCGCGGTATTCTCAAAAAACCAAAGTCTCGCGCCCGACAACCCTCTCGTCGATTTAATGCGCGATTTAGTGCGTGCACATTCCCAAATCGGTCGACCGCTGGATCCCATGTCGAGTTTTCGAGTTTGCGCAGAGGAAGCTGGCTTTATAGATGTTTCGGAGGAAATTTTCGAAGCCCCATTGGGTAACTGGCCTGAAGATCAGCAACAAAAGGACATCGGAGAAATGCTGGCCTCTAGCTTCAAGAAGGGCCTCCATGGTCTTACCGCCAAGGCTTTCCGGGACATATTGGGTCGGTCGAAGGAAGAAGTCGAGGTGTTCAATGCCTTTGTTCGGCGAGAACTGGACAGCAACTTTTATATGTCAACGCTACATGTCGCCGTCTTCACTGCGCGAAAATCAGAACTTTGACCCAGAGAGACGACCGCCACTCAGGCTTGGAGCATAAATTGCAATCCTCTGACAGCGACCCTTCCTTCTTAAGGAGGCTGCTCAGTCGAATTAGATTACCGAAAGTTTAGAACAACTCTTGGAATGAATGGTGCAAATCTTGTGATCGGCAGATGAGCTCTTCATGCATATGAGACTGAATTTGACTGGTTGGCTTTTCTTCCAATTTCGTCCCTTTTGCCCATCCGATCTCTTCGTGACACTCGATAAGCGCACTATTTCTTACGAGAAGGTCCGCTGCTTCGTCCTACTGCTCTTTCCAGCAGCATCCAGTGTGCTCACCGGAGGCCCAGCACCAGCTTGGCTGGTGAAGGGAAACCGGAATCCAGAAAAATGGGGCGTGGCACGAGTAGGCCTCATAGGAAAATCCCCCGGGCGAAATACATCATCATCCACGCGTGGATTCAGTGGAGTGGTTTGCAACCCTGAGCAACATCAAGCAAACCCTCTCGTCAAGGAAGCTAAGCCAAGCGAAGGGGTCCGGTCAACCGAGTCGAGTAGAAGGGTCAAATTTTGCTTTACTTGGTTGATGGACACACTGTCACAGCGATGGCCGGGAAGATATGGATTCGCTGTGCTCGGCTAGTGCGAGCTTGACAACGCTCAATACCTCACGTTGGTTTAAGTTCTCGATGAAAGACATGGCGACCTTGAGATCTTGAATTGGCTCAGAGAAGTGGGCAAATCGTTGATCCTATAGAGAGCAAGCTTCAGTTTGTCGCCGGAAGTTACCTAGACGCCTTGCGCATTCGTGCCCCGGGGCTAAGCCTATCATTGATGTGGAGTGCGGTTGAGGTAAATGTCAGCATAGCCTGTGCGTGAATTCCGACTCTCAAGCCCCTTATCGTCAAGATATTCCCCAAGATCTTGTTCGATGAGCGGAGGTCCGGCAGTTCCAAGGGCTCGAGCGAGCCGAAGGCACCGCTGCTCCGAAGCTAGACAGGGAAGGCGACTGCAATCTTGACGTTGCATGTAAAGACGACTCGATCAGATAATTCGGCTTCGTCATCGGCTACCCAGTCCCCGACAACTCCTGGCATAGTACAACTCGGCAATATCTCTCAATGCACGAACTCTGACTCTGCGACGCGCGTGGGTACATATGACAGCATGTCATGGGGGGAAAGGGCCGAGAGCGAGGCCGGCACCTACTTTGGCTTCGTCCACATAACCAAACCGCCGAGCATGACTGAGGCTAACGCGGCCAAATCCTTCAAATACTGTACAATTGTCTCTGTCCTCTTCTTCCTTTGGGGCATGTCTTGAGGCCTTCTCCATACCATTAACGATGCGATTGCTGTCGCCAACGATATTACCATGGCCAAAGCCCTTGGACTATCAGCCGCTTACTTTGGGGGTGGCTACTTCTTCGGTCCCCTCTTCGCTGGCCTGCTGATAATGCGGAAGGACCGAAACAACTCCCACGAGAGCGATGGTATTGGCGGCTACAAGGCAACGTTTATCGTCGGGTTTTGCATTTATGGTACAGGCGCCATGATATTCTGGCCATCGGCCGAGACGAGGTCATATGCAGGCTTCATTCTCAGCAACTTTGTTGTGGGGTTCGGGCTATCGGTTCTAGAAGTCGGCGCCAACTCTTTCCTCATTCTCTGCGGACCGCCCAAATACGGCGAAACGCGACTTCTCATACATAGCCCAGGGCGTCCAAGGAATCGGGAGCATCGTGAATGGCCTCATGAGCAAGGCCATATTCAGCAGACTCGACATATCAAATAGAGCGACATTCATCAAAGTCCAGCTGATACATCTTGGCATTGCCTTACTTTCAGCTATCCTCGGCATCTTCTTCCACTATGTCCCGCTGCCGGAGGTGAGCGACGCCAAGCTTGAAGAAGAGTCAGCGAATCATCCACACATCGACCCGAAGAAGCGGTCCATCGGCGGAATACAGCTACGAACGATAAGCCTAACATTGGCCGTGTTTGCGCAGTACATGTACGTTGCGACCCAGGAGTCTAACGGCTTCTTTTTTGACCCTCTTCTCGATTCAGTATCTCTGGGGGACACGAAGAGCAACTCTGAAGACGCTGTCGTCTCGGACAAGCCACCAGGATCATCTCTCCGAATACCGGAGTATCTGCTCATAGGACACGCGGCATTGACGGTATCTCGCCTCCTTTTCGGCTTCCTTACATATCTCTCCGCCTCCAATCTTCGACTCCCAAGACCGCGCGCCTACCTTACTATCAGCGTTGCTGTATGCTTTATCTTGGCTATCCTCAACGTGGTTCTCCGCCCAACAGATCCTGACGTTACTGCTGTTCTGATGACGGTAATGTTATTTGCCGAAGCCCCTATTTGGCCACTTATATTCGCGATTGGCCTGCGCGGCCAGGGTCAGAGGACGAAACGCGCCGCCGCCTTCATCACCATGGGGGCGTCGGGAGCTGCAGTCGTTCCGTTCATCATGTACAGCATCATCACTACGGGTGGCACCGTGCAGAACTCATTCATCGTTGTCGTTGTGGTGCTGGTTGCGACCATGGTGTATCCAGCGTTCTTGCGGCTTTCAGGAGCTGCGAGGCGGCTCGTCGACCCGGTGCACCACGAACTCCGCGCACGTCAGAGATATGACGGCGGCCAGCAAGATGCATGGACACGAGCGTGATGAGAACAAGGGCATTCGTCAATTGTCGCCAGACATCTCGATAATCAAAAAGACTACGTCACACCTTGCACTTTAGAGCTGTGGTGCAAGGCGTACACTCAGCCGAAGGCTGCGAGTCTGGGTGCCAAATTATTCCCATGCACGTCATACAGGCAGAAGTTCTTCCTTACATACTTCCCCGCGAGCCGACGCACTGGCGATGAATCTGCAGAGTCCACGTCCAGAATATCGGCAAGTTTCAAAATGCCGCTCTGCTCTAGCACCTTCAACTCGATGCGAACAGTCTCTGGTCGAATGCCTTGGTCCCTTTCGCTGCCACGGCCCACTTCCGCTCCAATGTCGGGCGGTGCGTCCTCTAGGAGCCTCCCGAAGGAAAAGCGCGTTCGCCTGTTGGTCCGCCTCGATTCCACGTCCACTCCCAGAGGAACTTGCTGGCTCTCCGTTCACGTAGTAGATCAGAGCCATGGTCTTCTGCTGCGTCGCTATGAACGAAATATCGTGGTTATGCCGCAGCCCTGCGGCCATAGCCTTGTTCCATCGATTCACCAGGGGGTGCGTCCTGCGAATCGTCAGGATCCCTTCGTCCGTGAGGGACGTCTTTTCGACCAATTTCCAAGGTGCCTTGAACCGGCACAGGCCGCCTTTCTGCCCCTTTTTGCCCAGAGAGTACTTGAGGCAGGTGGCGCTATGGGTGTGTATTTGTGTCGCACCAGCGCAGAAGTTCGCTTCTTCCTCGAATGCCGACAAGAATTGCTCCATGTCCTCTAGGCCTAAAGGCTACAACCGGCAGCCCGCCTTAACTGGAACTTCCTCGGCCCTTGCTCCATCACTTATTTGCAGCAAGAACCCACCACGGGGAATTTGCTGACTATCATGAAAGGTTCAATCACGACGATGCGCGACGGACATGCTCATGCGGACGACGAAAAGACCCAAAACACATCTTCTATTGCAGGAAGATTGCACCACGGCATCGGGTGAGGCTCGTGCCATCGCCGGCTGCAGCCATTAACCGCGCAATTGGAAGTGACTTTGACGAATTCGTCAAGCTGGCGAAAGCGAGCTCCTTCTTCGGAGGGATCTGCCGACGCCACTAGGCGCTCATTGGCCTCTCCTAACTTCCCTTCCCTTTCTCTAGATTCCTTCTTCCCCTCCGCCCGACCTGGATCGGTCGCAAAGGTCTCTAGGCCATGCGCTCGCCCGGGTCACTTGGGGCTGCAAAGCCCTCGAGAACAATCGGTTGAAGTGACCACAGGACGCGTTTTTCTTCACGCCTGAACGTCCCGCTGACAGGCAGCAGGCTTGCAACGAGCGCCTCTGAGCCGATGAAATGCTGAATAGCGGGTGAACTATACTGTATGATCTGTAGCATGTAGATACCCACTAGCTCAGCAAGTCCTGTGCTCCCTTGCGGAGGAGACCTGAGCGGCCCAATGCCGCGGGACGGAAATTACACTACTACCTTCTTCACGCCAGAGACATCTTTAGACATGTGTTCCCAATTGCAGAAAGACAAGGAGCGTATATTTTCCCTACTTGGTTGCGCTAAAGGCGCATTACAGAAGGAGAGAGGCCACCAGACTTCTCAAAAGGATCGTTATCCTGCGTGAGCATTTGATGAAAAGAGCTATCCATCGCGACCACCGCTTCAGCGGGGCATTGGAGTGAGGCCGGTCCATTCCTTCGACCCAACTCCTTGGGGCGGACCAAATTGTCTCCATTGAAGTCGATCCAAGTCGGCCACGCTGGCAGGAGCTTTTGGAGCCAGTCCGCAAGCGAAGGTTCCGACAGTTGGTAACATGTGCACATCCTGCGCGCGTTTCCAGTTCACCCCCTTGGTTGGCACAACGGTAGGGTGGTAACAGTCCCCGAAAGTTGGTGATGAAGTGAGTCTAGCCAAGTGAGTGTCTTCCCCTTGCCAAGTTAATGGGATCACGACTGCGATGGTGGCTTCGCCTTCCGGGGCAAGATCTGACTGCAAGGTGTTGGATGTATCCGATTTCGTGCTTTGCAGTCGGTGTTTGGGCGGCGAAGACGCAAAGGGGCGACGAACACTACCCGCTTCGAATCCAGCGTTTTCGACAGTCTGCTGCCATATTGACTTCTGCCAGACAAAGTTGATTCTCGTTCAGTGTGGACCGGTTCGCAAGCGGAGAGTCGCCGCTATCAGTCGAGCAGTAAGCAGGCGAACAACTTCGGGCTCGCAACACCTCACAGGAGGTCTCGTCTAAGCCACAACGGTCAGACGCGACGTTTCGTGTTGCGGGTGCGGCCAATGGCAGCCTGGACGAACCATTGCACAACTTATCGGAATGTGCCCTGGATATCGTCTCTCCTTGCCTGGCTCTCCTTTCAAGCAGTGAATCCGCGACCCATTCCTCGGCATGGCCTAGAGCTGCCAAAGGTGATTGTCGATGCTGTAGCAAAAAAGACATAATATGTGCGGGGCTAAACTCTAGCTCCGGCACCCTTGTAGCGAACTCTGCTGCCAGATGATTTATTCCGTCGTCTTGTTCGGTATCGCTGCATGGTGCTCCAGTGCCACGATATATGAACCGGAACAACTGAGTGATCATGTTTGCGTCGGCGAACTGAAACTCGGCCTTCTTGTCAACGCGGCCAGGCCGGATGAGGGCCTCATCCAGCTTGTCAACGTGGTTGGTGGTCATGATAACAATCCGGCCCTCTTGTGATGCCACACCATCAAGGGTGTTCAGAAGGCCGGACATTGTAACCCCCTTCCGCGACCTTGATAACTCATTATCAGCATCATCACTGTCCGACAAGCGCCCTATTCCAGCGGCGTCAATGTCCTCCAAAAGGACAACACACTGCTGTGGAAGCTCGGAGAAGAGATCCTTGAGCGTCTGGTCATTCACGTCCGGAATGCTGACGATGTAGATGTCGATGCCGAGTTCTCCAGCCACAGAATAGCTGAAACTCGATTTTCCAGTGCCTGGTGGACCGTACAACAGATAGCCCCTTCGATATGGAATATTGCGCTCGACAAACCAGCGACGAGTACCTGAGGCAATGAAGCTCTTCACGTCCTCTACCAGGTGCTGTTTCTGCTCCTCGTTGACGATGACAGTCGACAGTGGCCTGATGGCTTTTGTCGCTATCTTCTTCCAGCGATCATTGCGATTCTCAAAAATAGTGGTCTTATTCTCGATCTGGCTCAAGTATTCGTCTCGACATTCTTGCAAGAATTGTCTGAGAAGTTTCGATGATCGGCCAAAGCAAGTGATCGAGATTTCCTCTTCTTTGCGGAACCCGGCGTCTTTGAGCTCAGTTTGGTATGACAGCAGACTGTTCCTGAACCAGAACAAGAAGCTGCCATTCCAAGGAGAGAAGCTGAGAGCCTTCTTTTCGTCGCTGAACTGATCGTCTTGATTTCCTTGCCGGGGACCTACTCGAGCAAGGAGGGAGCGCGCCGAACCGTCGAGCCCATGGACCGAGATCCACGCCAAAAGCATGTCGTAAGTTTCGTCAGAACGTTTGACATGAATTGTGGAGGCTACTTGACGTTAAAGAGGAATGCAATGGTCTGGTGGATTGATACCCACTGAAGTGTACTCCGAACCACTCCCTCAGATGATGAATATAGGACTTTAGAACCGCGAGAATGCCAAAAAGGAACATCAAGGGACCGTAGCTGTCCAGGCTCAAAGCAAGAAGCTGAGGAATTCCAGCATGGGATGCTCTGGATAACGTGGTCTCCATCTTCTATGGCTTTGGTGACTTGGAAGTGTTCTGGTTGTAATTGATTTTCGGGACGACTGGCCACTGTGGATTGCAATAAATGGATCACAACCCACAAGTCAACTGAGGAGGCGTTCGGCAGAACCTGGATACGAAGATAATAGAAGAAGCTCTGAAAGAATACGAAGAACGCTGACTTTATCCTTCCAGGCGCGGTGTTCTGCAGGACGCGGAGTTTATATAGACTGTCTTTCCCGGCGGAAATCCCTGGGCAACATCAGAGAGAACGTATTCTCGCATCACGCTGCGCCACCATCAATTCAGACTAGATCAATGTACGTGGACCAACACAATGCATGCTACCCTGCCCCTTCCTCCATGCAAGAAGTGCCATCACATGAGCCAGCAGCGTTCGTGGTAATCGGCTCGTTGGTGATCTGGACACCAACCTGAACCGGGAACAACATACGCCATGCAGACGAGCCGTTGCTAGAACCGGCGTCGTTTGGTCCGGTTGGACTCTGGTTCGACTTGCCGAGGGCTTGCAGCGCGCAGCCTCCGGTCTCAGATATGTCTCGGTTGGAGTGCTGGCGATTTGCGTTTATGACACGCCGCGAAAGGGAGATGCTTCGGTGCACCGATACGCAAAGGGGCAATATTTCATTTTACCTAGGAGGCAAGTCAGCATCGGACGGCCCAAATTGGAATGCAGACGTGAAGGCTGTCCGTGCTGCAATTCGATTCGCTATGGCCACCGGCCGACTTGAGGAGGGATAGTTCGCACAGATTGAACACCCGTCACCCCTCCCACCCCGAGTAACCACACCTAACACCTCGTGCTTCGATAGCAGGCACTGCTTCAGCAGCCGAAAGTAGGAAATTGAACACTTGGAGTGTTTTCTTCAAGTTGACATTGCTACTAACCCCCTCACGAGAATCCGCCGAGACGGTAGATTGACAGGTATAAGCATGAAATGATCATTGTATGGGCATTGGGAGATCATGACAAAGCTTCGAAGGGTACTATCGGATGTACCGCCCGATGTTGGCCAATCGGGGTTGCGTGGCCAAGTGCGGGAACACTGTTTCTCCAAGGGGCAGGCCATTCTCTCCAGGGACGTAGGTTCTGTCAAGTTTGCCTGCAGGTCTGTCCAATGTTGCCCACTAGCCCTGTTAGGAAGAGGTTGCCACATGTCACATGCGGGGTAGGCCTCCCTTTGCCGCGGCCCCACTATTTCATTGCGTGGAAGGAATGGGCAGCTGCACTCCTCATCAGATTCTGGTCTAAAATCCCTCAGTCGCCAGGTATTTTAGCCAAGAGCTGCCTTCGAGGAAGATTAGTTGCTTACCCATCAATTCTACCCCCCACCCAACCAACGAAGTGTGTCTCCTTTGAACCGCCTCAAACTATGGACGGCTATCTCCAGATCCTCGGCTCACTAGAAGACTACAATCCCCAGGTCCTGGCTCCGGAGACCTTGGAACAGGCACTGACAGCCCTGAAGCAGCAGCTGTTGAAGACCGAAGCAGCGAAGCTCCTGCTGCCTGCAAAAGAGCTCCCATTCAGTCGCGTCGCGTTAGGACGGCTCTCAAGCTTGCTGAGTTTGGTATACAAACCAGCAAAGCAGCACGAATCAAGAATAATAGCTCTTCGAGGATTGGACTCGGTCTCGCAGATTATCTGCGGTCTCTGCCTAACTCAGAAGGTACTTGAAAGTATGAGGAAAGACCTTTTCGAGGTACTCTTAGAACAAGCAGTCGTTGCATCACAGGCCAGCGTCAAAGTGGTTGCCACAAGCGACGAGATAAACAAGGTCGTGTTGAGTTCTGCGGTCGACGAAGAATTCCTGAAACGTACGCCCTGATTGTACAAAACAAGGAGTATCGCTGACGGAGAACTAGATCATCTTGGCCTGAGGCGGATGGTCAGCGGTGCCGTATGGCCCAGCCTCCAATACTCCCTTGCAGGCAATCCATCATGGTGCTATTCAAAGGTCCTCCAGCCTTCCTCGTCACGGGCGATGTACCCTCGTTTACTGAGCAAAGCGATTCGTGGCTATATCACGACGTTTTTGCCTTCAGAGGAGTCCACAGACGGCTTGATTCGATTCATGATTCCGTTTGACCAGAACCTCCTTCGTAGTTTGTTCGGTTGGGGGGGGACTGATGCTATTGACGCTGGTATGTGACTCACAAACGGAGATAAGAGAAACAGACACTGACGCCCTACAAGAGCACTTCTCAGTGCGCTGCGCGGTGAAGAACCAGATTGCGCCTGCATTCGGTGTCGATGTCTTCGAAGCTGTCACCAGCAGCCACAAATGGGGTCAGGACACCGGGGAAATTGAAACGAGGTGTTTGGGGGTAGACGTCTACCCAGCACAGCTCATGATGATCAGTCTGACTATTGGTTGGACTTCATGCTACCATTTTGTTAATTCTCTATACAGATCATGAACACTTAACGGCTCCACCCTTTGCCCTCACACGTATGCCAGGTGGTAACTTCATTTGTCCGCTTCCTGCCGCGCGAAACAGGGTTGAACCATCTCCATCTTGAAACAATATCTCCTCGCAGGACTCACATGCGAACGACCGCTCGACCCCGGATGCGTCGATATGATGCGCTGCTCTTTTATCGGATTCCTCAAATGTGACTGTCGTGAAGCTCTGCCAGCTACTTTCCTACTGGAATTAATCTCCACACCAGCTCCACGTAAATAGATTTATCATACCAAATCAGCTCTTGTTACGACCGCGCTTTGCGTCATGCTCCCTACAGGTGGTATGGTATCGGGGGTTGTATCGGGTGACGTTTGTCAGGGGCCCGAAAGGCCGCGCGGACGATCTCGGTGTCGCGATCCTGATTGAAGGGGGATTTTCGGTGTTCTGTTGTAGGTACTGCTGTGCTGGGGGCGCAGGGGGAGGGTATGTTAAATGACCGGCGCGATGTGGCATTGTCCCTTCCGAACCGATGGATGAGGAAATTTGGAGGTTTGCCAGGATTCCGAAGGGTTGAGAGGCGTTGTTTGCGACTCAAGCGGGGATCCCTGGCGTCGAAGTGGGGCTTTGCCATGTGACCATGGACACCCAATACCACTGCATTGAAGTCAGGCAGGAATCATCGGCCAGCAGCGACGGCGGGAGAGGCCTCGAGACGTGACGGGCCGATGGAGAAGCGCCCTTCGTAATTCACTCATATAGAGAACCCGGCTATGGCAGAAATTAGGCATTCAGGCCTCTAGATCGCCTAGGGAACTCTTGGTTGCCTTGGGTCAGGTTGAGGCGCGACAACTTGCTCCTGGGTTAGTGAAGCTCTGCCCAAGCGCCAGCCTGAGAGCCAATGGGCTGGCGGGTCCGCACCGCAGCGCGCCGCAGGAAATCTGCAGTGTTGGGGCTAATAAGTTAGGTGCACCGCCGGTGGTGCGAATAAAGCTTACGTAACGGCGCACCGTCGGTGCATTTAAGATTCCTCACGTCCGCGGGCCGCCTCTGTCTGTACTGTAGGCACGTCAACCGCGCTGAGTTTTCCCCGAGATGACATCTTTTTATCCGGCATACAAAAGACCGCTCGGCTACGTGCGCACCGTGCCTTGAGCCTCTACAGGCACAGTTATCCCCTTGCTGGCGAACCAGGCTCCATTGTCCCTCGTCTCACGGACTGCGGCTATCCCTCGGAGCCTACATCGCCGGCGCAATTGACTCACAATCAAAACCTCATCATATATCCATTAGATCACACAGTCTGCTTCGTGACTTATTGTCGACGGCGACGACCTCTGACGATTTGATTGACATCTCATCATCAGTGCTGTGGGGGTCATCACTCACAAGTCCGATACCTGATACTGTTCCGAGTATCACTGAATGTGCAAGTCTCGCAACGACTCGCCACGCCCGTGTCTATAAGACGTTAGCCACACAATCACCTGCATCTTCACGACTTCTTGTTCATACACAAATTCTACAGATATATAGCCGTCGCCCCTTGGCTGCGGTTGACAAATCGCCTCTCCCTGCATTTCGTGCTAGTAAGGTAGAAGGCGAACACAGAAAAAAAAATATTGCAACATCGGAGCTCGCAAAACAAGGCAAGCAACGACAAGATCTTACATTGGTTGCCCTCGACGTCTTCGCATCGGTATCGAACAGTCTTACAACTCTGCTGCTGTGACGGAAAGCCGAGAAACCTCTGATCCGCGTACGAGCAGCAACCATCATGGACCCCGTAACGATGCAAGATCCCGAGGTCATGGCGGATACCGCAGAAGCCATCCACACCGTCGACATTACCAAAGTAGCAGATGACTCAATCAAGGCTGTTTCGACCATTTCGGTCTCTAATGACAGTGTCGACGATGTAACAAGGGAAACGACGACTCAGAGCAACGAAAGTCTCGAAGACCGGCTCCAAGGATTGCTCCAGGACGACATCGACCTGCGCCTTTGGCTCCAGCACACCGGCTACTTTGACCCGTTGCACCGGGAGCGGGTTCTGGAGGGATTCCGCAAGCTCGCCGCTATTGACGAAGAACGCCAGAAGCTCATCGTCGACCTGCAAAGCTCCACGAATGGTATTTTCCACGTCCCTTCTGCACCCAGTCCCCCTGCCTTCATCCCGTCGACCCTCGCCCCAGCCCCGGGGCCAGTTACTCTGCCGTACAAGCCAGCGCAGGCGACACCGCCCTCCTTCGCTTCCATGACTTCCTATTCAGGCGCATGTTCCGTTCAGGGCGACTCCAGCGCTCGCAGCGAGGACCAAGGCACCACCGTGGAGCCCCATCTGCCCATGGCCAAGATCAAGAGCAAGTGCTCTGCCCGCTCACGCCGAATGTCCGCCTCGTCGAGCACCGGCGAGAGCTCCCGGTACTTCTTGGTCAAGTCTTACAACTCGGCCAACGTGTACATGTCCCAGCGAGACGTACGTGATCCTCCCTGGAGATGCTCTCCCGCGTCCCTCTTTTTCCGAGGAAAGAGTGCTGACATTATATGACAGGGTCTCTGGGTAACTCAGGCCAAAAACAGCGGCGTCCTGACGCGGGCCTTCAAAGAGAGCAAAAACGTTTACCTGTTCTTCTCCATCAACAAATCGCACTGCTTTCAGGGCTACGCTCGCATCACGTCGGCCCCGGACGCCACCATCCCCAAGCCCGCCTGGATCGAGCACGTTACCCTGTCAAGCGTCAGCCAGCCTTTCCGCATCGAGTGGCTCAACACGAGCGTCACCAACTTTGACGACGTCGGCGAGGTCAAGAACCCCTGGAACGAGTGGCGCTCCGTCGTCGTCGGCAGGGACGGCCAGGAGTACCCGCCAGAGGTCGGTCGCAAGGTCATGGGCATTCTCGACGGCACCGACGTCCAGAACAAGCCGGACGCGCCGCCCGCGCCCCTCCTCAGGCTCACCCCGCGCAGCAAGCCCGACCACGACCGCGACGACTCGACCGAGCTCGACGACGACATCCCCTCGTGGCGCAAGAAGCGCGCGGCGCACGCGGCGGCCGTCGCGGCCCAGAAGCACACGGAGCAAGAGTCTGAGTCCGAAGACCTCATTGATTTCGCCGCTCAGCTTTGTCGTTGTGTCGACACCAAGAAGACCAGTGTTACTGGTTGAGTGACTAGAGCGTCAGATGTCCTGTCAAGGAGATAACTCTGAACGATTGTCATAGAACAAGGACAGGGGAAAAAACCTTGTAAAATGGGTGGGCTACGGATGAGGGAGATGGCTTGCGGCGACTGCAATCCAAATTACGTGACTGGTAGGCCGATATATAGTTTACCCAGATTCAGGGTGGTTTTTGATAGGCAATACACGATATCGAGGGATTTTGGGCTGATCGCGTATCGATTGACTGGCCTGAGCTGTATCGCGTATCGGATTTCGTATCGCGATACTGGCTCAATCCCAGTTTATAGATTGAGCGTTCTTCTCCGACTTCTTCACGGCGAAGCTATCTTCCTCTTCAACATCAAACTTGTCGCTCGTAAATCCTGACCTCACCCAACCCTTGAGGCACTCTTTCCTCTCTACGTTGGCAGCGCGAAGCTGCATTCTTTCCCAGGAGATCTGTTTCCGAGCGCCCGAGAAGACGCGCTCCGGCTCTACGGACATGGGAGGTTTCGAAAGAATGTCCAGTACCATTTGGGCAAGACGAGGGTAACGCTCTTGCTGCTCTTCCTTGGCCCACCATTTGATGATTGAGCCTAGGCAAGGTACGGGGGCTGCATTGGCATAGGACTCATATTCGTCTCTGGAATGATCCCCGATGACGTCAAGATCCTTTTCAAGCAAATCGTACTCATCCAGCGCTACCGTAGCTTCTTCATTGCTCTCAAATCTCGGCGGGATGTCAACGTCTCTGTACGTCGAATTCCACAATTGCTTGACACTGTCAATGCTGGCCTCTGCCAGGATGTCTTCCAATTCATAGCGATATACTTCTTCCGACATGCTGGATTCAGAATCAAGGCGGCCGCATACGCTGACGAGTTATCTGACTTCAGGTAGTATTTGTCGAGAGCGTACCATCCATTCATGATGCATGTCGAAAGGTGCTCATCGGCGGCGAATTTCTCCTTTGACAACCTGACATTAGGTCAGCCTCGCATCCTCTTTTGAAGGCGAGGCCATCTTACCTTGGATTTCTCGAAATGCCGGACTAAAATGTCCATAGTTTTCAGCGTTCGGTCTAAAGTGGCTGAAGCAGCTCTTCTGTTTGTCTCCTCTTTCCGTCGGCGGTGCTGCTATGTTGTTAGGCGCGCGAGGGCAGGAAGAAGTTGGTGGGTAGTGGGCGCGAGTTGGCACACCGAAGTTGGTGAACAGACGAAGTGGGTGTGAAGGCGAAGTGGGTGTACAGATGAAGTGGGTGTACGGACAAACTGGGTGTACGGACGAAGTGGGTTGGCACGGGATGATGGGTGAGCACGAGGCGGGAGGGGGGAAAATAGCCCTACCGTGCCTGGGGCTAAATTAGTGTGAGGAGATGGTCTCCCTTTCGCGCTCAGGCACAAAGAAGCGGGGGAGGAGGGTCACAGGCTATGTCCGGCATGGTGGTCCCGGCTGTACCTCCACAGTTGGCTCCGCCTTGCGCAGCCGGTTGCTGCACCAACATTCTCTGTGTCTAGAACTTTGAATTCGAGGCTTCGGCCTCGAATTCTCTTACCTTTCTTTCTTAGCTCTAGATAGACAACGCATGGGCGCCTGCTTAGTGGGCAAACTTCGGGCCAGCCTCTTACAGACAGAAGCGAGCTCGACGGGATTCCAAGAGGCTAAACAGCTACGAAATGCGTGCTCTGTGTCATTCGCGTGTGCCACAAAGGCAGGACCCTATCGGCATTGCAGGGGTGCGAACGTCTCACCCTGGAAGAGGGTTTGTCTGCCTCTATTGACGCCTTGCTCGCATCGCGCCTTCCCTACTTCCTCTTACTCCCCTCGTCTTTCTCCTCCCTTGTCGTCAGGTTTGTTTGCCTCTTGGCCGGCTCTTACTTCGTACAGTCGTCCTAGTCACTTACTTCTAGGAGGGGGGTTGGGCTACCGTATTCACGCCCCGTACCCACTCAAAGGCACAGCCATCTGCATAAGCGGGGTAATGTGGAAGGCTGACTTCAAGGGGTCTTCGTCGACGGCGACTGATACATGGGCACCCGGGTGCCCATTTAGACGGCGCACCTGGGTGCCCAAATCACGTCAACACGCTGTAAGTCGCTACAACTTCAGCGCCTTCGCGCTGTATCCTGACGCCCACATCGCAAGCATGCTCAGGCGAAAAACAACTCCGAAGATGTTTCAGCGGATGTTTACGATGTTGAGGAAGCCCAGGGGACGAGTCTGCTCGCTCCCAACAACGGACCATTTGACAATCGGGTCTTTCGATGTCTGGTGATCTCTCCAGCTGGCCGGGCGATCCACAAGTACGAAAAGATATCTGAGCTCCTAGAGGCGCTTCGCGACGCCATCAAGGCACACAGGTCTCTATACCTCAGATGCAACATCTTGCACCGGGACATTTCCGAGAACAATATTATCATAACCGACCGCAATTCGACTGGCTACACGGGCATGCTGATCGACCTGGACCTTGCCAAAGAGCTGGGCAGCGGGCGCAGCGGGGCGCGCTGTCGCACTGGCACGAGGCTGCAGAGGATGTATTTCTGGGTCGCCGGAAATTCAGCGAATCAGGTGTCGTAAAAGTCATGCCCGTGTAAGAGTCATGCCCGTGTAGTAACGAGAGGAAGGCTCGCCAGCCGCGGCTCGCGCAAAGATGCCTTTCGGAACGAAGTTGGCGGCGACAGGAAGACAGGAAGACAGGAAGAAGAGAGGTCGAGATACGGCGAGAGACGTGGAGCATGGTACGGATGCGCCTCGAGCCAGCGGCCGTACCAATTCTTAGATAGCGGCGGCGCGTCAGGATCGCGGCGGCGGCGCAGAGTCAAAGCGGCGGCTTCAGCCTGCGATTTGGTGGCTGGGAAACCTCCCTGTTGCATCCATAAGACGTACGCCACGATAGCTTCATCTTCGTCGTCGTTAAAGACGGGAGGACGGCCTGTGGTAGCTGGCGCCTCTGTTGACGCGAGCCGCTTTACCGCGCGTTGTACTGTTGCGGGCGAAACACCATACTTTGCGGCGGCGGCACGTATCGAGAGTGGCCTCGTTGGAGTCGTTATTGCTCGGCGAGGCCGATGAGCAGCTTCACGATACAGTAAGACCGCCCGGGCAGCCTTGAACACGCTTGGATCCATGATCGCGACGCGATTCTACGTTATGGACATCTAGCGCCGCTAAATTCGCATATAAAACGAGGTATCGAAGGCCGAGCCGCCTGTTAGGCGAATGCCCGCATTTGGCTTGCAGAGAGTCAGAGCAACCCACAAAGGCGGCTCATGTCTGCTACTCGCCCCAAGTTATGGCGTTTGTCAACTCGTCTGTTAACTATGACACTACCATAGAAATGGGTATCAATGATGGTCAGCACGCTCGCCGGACAAATCACGCTAAATATAAAACCTTGAGCCCTCGAACTGAAACACAATACTTCATTCCACGGGGAAGCCACGTTCTTGGAATCCTTTCACGATGGAGCAATCGGGCAGTACTGAAGGTGGCGGTGACACTCAGCCTAATACACCTCGATCCGAAAATCTTGACACAAGGTATATCGACGAAGAGCTGCGATCTGGGTACGTCGAAATGATCATGAGCGTTGGAAATTACCCTAACCCATAAGTACAGCTATAATACGAGCTTCTACACCCATGTTCATCTCGAGAGTAGCAGCCATCCATACGGCAAATCGCAAGAACGCCTTGCGACCCAGAACGACCGAGCGACATCCGCAATCCAAGAAATTCCAGGTGACTGATTACATACAGCATATAGAGCTTTATGTGCTGACCAGAGATAGCCCAGCCAAGCGTTTTGGAGGGAACATCACACTTGAGCCAAGGAAAGCAGAGAATTCCATTAAAAGAGAGAATTAAAGAGAAGAACCCGAGATATAGACAAGGGGTCCGGAAGGAAGGTGAAGGGCGACGAAAGAAGAAACGGGGCAAGAGAGCTCAGCGTAAGAATACATAGCGAATACATACTGAACCTCATCGGCTCGAGCTTGTCCGCGACTGTTCTGCTCGTAAGCTCAGTTTCGTGGCTTGGACCTTAGAGAAAGCATGTCCATCTCGTACAGTACATGCCCCATTAGAAAATTGAGTATAGTCGAAAGCCTCCTGGCTTTGGAGCCTTCGTCAGGCGGCAGCAGGATTTGTGCGCATATAAATACGGTGGTAATGAAAAAGCTGCAACTGACTGCATTGAAGGCTAGCTGAGCGTTTTCTGGAGCTAGGAAGAAAGGCAAGGTAGGTGAAAGAAGTGGAGAGCGGTGTACTTCACTAACAGAGTAGCTTGATTGGGCCAACCCAATGGTTTACTGGGTTACTTTCGCACCGCGCTTTATGCATCGGCAAACATCTGCTGGTCCTGCTTCCCTCATTCTGGCAACACTGACCGGAGCCAGGAGTTCAGAAATCCACAACTTTAAAGCCGAGAAGTCGTTACTCCCGATGACGAGATCCCTCATATTTCGCCTGGTCCCAAATTGAACCCAAGTTTTCTGATCAGCCTTCGTAACACCTCTGCCCGGACTTGCTCATGAGATAATCCTTGAAAGGGCCGGCGGTATGCAACCTTTTCATGAGCAATAAACACAGATGAGGGCGTATCCATCGAGAAATCAGGATCGATGCATCCCAATCGGCGACAAAATTGACCTCCTCTGCTGAAGAATCCGAAAACTACTTGCCGGTATTTTCCTTCATTCAAAGTCCAGCCCAATGCGACGTATTTATTTCGGAGATCGTAAGGGATCGCTAAGCGGCCTGACGATCCTGCTTTCGACTTCGATCGAGACTTAGGTCGCTGGCGACACTGATGCATAGCCATGTCAGAGGTGCCTGACGGCGGGCTTGTTCGACGGAGAGGGGCATGGGCTCGGCGAGAAAAAGCGCCATAGTCCATTTTTGAGTCGAAGTCTTCGTTCGTGGTCGCCGCGGTGGTTACAGAGGCCACTGGACTGTGCACACAGCTTCTCGCTCCCAGATAGACCAGATCATCGTCTATTCTCGACATGTTGTGCCCGCTGTGTGCTCATATTTCGTCGTGGTCGTCGGTAACGGGAGCGGTGGGGCTGCGGAAGGAGCTTGGAACGTGGCAATCCCGGAGGTTTCGTGGATACTTCAAACGGCAGCCAAAAAAGGCTAAACGGCGGGGCAATGATCCGGAGCCGCAAATTGCTCTGGCAGTGCCGCATGCAGGTGTGGTAGTCGCGCCCTGGACTCTCTTGGCATGACTGTCCAAAAAAGCTACTTCAGACCTCGCGAGGGACACAGCATCTAAGCTGCCATTCAGCATGGCATTGACCGTCCAAAAGCAGTTGTCGGGGCTGGACGTCCTCGACGGATCACACTTTCACGGACATGCTGCCTTTTCCCAGTTTTCTTGCTTCATGTAGGTACGTTATTTGCACCTTTCTCAGCAAAACCCCGACATCGCATGCAGGTGACGAAGACATTTAACGTTTTGCAGCCAACTGCATTGCCAACCTAGGTACAGTCTGGTGCCTGGGCAGGTTGGGCTCCTTCAGCGGCGTTTCATTGGGTACTGCATCCAGCAGCTCAGCGGCCAAAGTGGAAAAATTAAGTGCAGAGGCCAACCAACCAATGGCCTCAGTGTTGCCCATGTTGCCGTCACAGCTTTCCACTTTGGCTCCTGCACGCATCACGCCACTTGTGCACTGCGAACCCACCCCAAATCTGGCTTCGCTCTTGTGCCTGCCTGCTCGACGCACTCCTGCACACTCTTCGTGGAAGAAGCCGTGGCCATCGCTTGGCTTCCAATGCATCAAATGACTGGTCCGAAACGACCATGTACCCCATGCCTTAGTAGCGAAGAGGCCAAGGGAAGGGGAGGAAATTGAAGAAAAGCCTCTTTAGACGAGCACCCGACAATGACTCCGAGGAGCTCCCAATTCGTGCAAGCAGTGACTATTTGCTAGGCCTAATATCAGCCAGCTTCGTATGGCGACAAACCGTGCTTCAGCAGGTACGTTAAAGGATAGAACACTGAACAAGTGGAGAAATTGGCCTTCAAGCACGCCTGGCACAGGCCAATCACTCAAGTTGGAGATGTAAAGCGGAAGAAGTGTGAGGCTTTCGGGCGGTTGCGACGCAAATGTAGGTTACTGCAACCTAAGCGTCTAGGCCCTTTGGGGCGTAGTCCGGGCGGAATAAATTCATGCATTCTAGGCTATGTGTATTACCCCGGAGGGTTCCCCCTAGAGAGACACTACGCTAAGCTATCTACCTTCTGTACGGAGTACATTGGTTCCCTTCTC
>KQ030598.1:14545-74278 GCA_000956045.1 Hirsutella minnesotensis 3608
CTTGTCAGCATCACCAAGATTGAGTTCCTCTCCTGCATTCAGCAGGTTCGACTGCAAGCCTTCAAGCCGAATACCATTCAGTCTGCCTTCCGAAAAACGGGAATATGGCCCATCAATCCACAAATCGTGCTAGAAGTGTTGCAAGCCCGTCAAATGCACAGGACCCCGAGTCCTACCCTCCATTCCGGCCCGACTTCATCGCCTTTCGACACACCTTTGACTCTGAGACAAATGAATAAGGTGGCAGATCGACTGGAGACTACACTGAGAGAAGATGACGGCTTGACTTCCGAGTTGAGACGCGATTTGGGCCGCTTCATTCGGGGATCCCTATCCTTGGCTACGGAATTGGTGCAGACAAAAAGAGACTTAGGAAGGACAAAAATGGCAGAACGTGTCCGACAACAACGAAGAAGCTTGAAGAATGCGCAGCTCCAATCGGGAGGCGTATTGACGGTCGCCCAAGGGAGGGAAATGGTGCGGAAAAGGGATGAAGAAGAAGTCAGTAGGGCTAGGAAGGTCATCGAGGCGGCGGAGGTGAAGGCCCGTAGCATGCGCAGGAGATGCTTTGAGGACGCAGCAAAAAAGGCACGACAGTGGAGGGCCTCTGAGAGACTTTCGCGAGCGGAGATCTGTGATTCTGAGCGTGGGACGCGGTGGTTGAAGCGTTTCTAGCCGGAAGGGTCAAAAATCTGGCTACTGTGGTGTCCTGGCTATTGTGGTGTCCAGCACCATCTTTAGATGGTGCTCGTTTTCGAGACCCAAATAAAGTGGGGCGTGGCACGGGTAGCTCCCTGCATCGGTCGGCCAAGCTTATCAGGTCTCCGCCGAGCCTACTCCCTACATCGGACCTGCTTCTCAACAGCCCCACCTCAGCCGGCAAGAAGCGAGCGACAACAAATTCTCTGTTGATAGTGATTGCTGCCTGGTAGACATAAATGCCCCCCTCGCCGAACTCCCATTCTCACACCATAGACTAAGCAGTTCCGACCATCTGGGTACTTGGTCTCCTATGGTATGCATTGCCAGTCCTAATAATCCGCGGAAAGTTGCCTCTTTCTTCAGGTACTTCGATATTGCTTCCCAATCCCAGCGCCCTCGTCGCGAGAGACTGTTCTGTCGAGCTGTACAGGCTCGCGATGATAGTTCTAGGTATGCATCGGTCAGGTTATTGTCGGGGTTCGTCACGAAAGAGTGACCCCTCCGAAGGTTAGTCATGTCGTCCTTGATTCCGGCAAGGTCAGCCGGGGTAATTTGAGGGAGCGCTTTGGTCGCGTGGGCGGTGGGGTGGGAGGTGTTTGCGCTTCTCAAGGTCGTTTCGGTGATGGAGTATTAGCTGGCAGCAAATTTTTTTTTTTTTGGTTTCTTTTTGGGAGGAGCGCTTTGGTTGCGTGGGCGGTGGAATGGGAGGTGCGCGCCCGTCTCTGGGTGCCGGCTGCGTGCGCCCGGTATATTGGTATCGAGCTTCATCGCCATCGTCAGATCCAGGTGCGTCGGTGCCTCGTCGCCGTTTGCGCCAGTATCTTGTCCGCACGTCGAAGCTTCAATGCCTCTGTATGCAGGTGACCGGCTATGGAATGTAGGGTTCCGTCCTTGTCCAGGTTTTATATTTCGGTAATGGCGCCATCGTCTTCCTTCTGCCGTATGCCTTACGGCATCCGGCCAGGCCAAGGAGCTGCTTGCGCAGCAATTAGTTGCCACGCAACGCTATCAATAAAGATGCTGCTACCTCTTGTTCGCTTCCATATGACATACTGTCGTCGCCTGCAGGGCTTTGCTGATGCACCCTGCTCTGCTGCGGTCCGCTTCTCGGTTGGGCCGCGCAGTCCAGTACTGATGTTTGGCGTCCAGAAACAGAACTGGCAACGCGATACCCTTGCTCGTCACCTAGGTTTCCTTTGCCTCGAGTTCCTTCCGATGATTCTGTCATTAAAGTCTCCTTCGAGCATATCGATCCGCATGCGCCCAACAGTGAGGCTGCGAGGGACGACCCACCTCCAAAAGGATGAAGCGGATCGTATAGCCAAGACTCCCGGAAGCCAATGTCATCGCCCTCCCCTTGCAAGCTGTTCGAAGGACCAGAAAGCTGTGATCCTCCTCCGAGTGACCGCCTCTGCTTTTTCTTGGCTGGCGCAAAGGTTTCCGGCGGCGGGGCCCCCGACCTGTGGAGCCTCAAGAGTTCAGCTGCCTTTGTTTTGTTGGCAATGCGGATAAAGCATTCGGTATTAGCCTCGGTGGGCTCAACCTCGATGTGAAATTCCTTTGAATCGTCCTCTTGTCCGACTCGGAACATAGTTTGTTGGCCATCCTTGGGAAAGGTGAGATGAGACGGTATTTGACAATAGTCCTCGACCCGATCATGCAAACACATGGCCCTTTTGTGGCATTCCGCAGCCGAGCCTCGTGATTTCGGATCCAAGACAACTATATCAGCGAGGAACTGCTTCAGCTCCGTGGGCGTGTCCCTGAGGTTCTTTCCGATGGTGTCAACAATACTCCTGCACCACGAGAGCCCTGCAGTCCTGCAGCGTGGCAAAGCAATAACGAATTGGCTCACCACAACCCCTAGAGCCCACAGATCGACGGCAGGAGTAAAACTGTTCCTTTGCGTCATTTCGCCGTCGTGGTGTTTCCGCCTCTCATCCTCGATGAAAACCTCCGGTGCAAGGTAGTACATTGTGCCGACTATCGTTGTTAAATCGAGGTTCTCTTTGTGTATGCCGAAGTCTGCAAGTTTGACATGGATGGCACTTGCATCGCGTGACTGAACAAGTATGTTGTCCGGCTTGATGTCTCGATGCACGATGCTGCGGGTGTGGAGATACGCCAAAGCCGAGAAACACTGACGAGCAATTTCCACACATTCTTGGCCTGATATGTCATCTTGGTCCGAGAGCGATCCGTGGGGCACAAACTCGAGCTTGAGGCGGGGTGGTTGTAGTTCACATTGGTCGTCGAGAAGTCGAACAATATTCTCCTAGAGATGGAATTAGTCAGGGCACTTACGGACATGGTGCGTGACTCACATGGGAGATTTTTTTCATGATGCCTGCTTCCCTCCTCCACGCGTCAACGTCCACCCTCCTTTCCCTGATCGCCTTCGCAGAAGGCTCCTTGAGGGCATACTCTGCGCCACTGCTGACGTCCCAGCAGTGAGTGACGATACCAAAACTTCCCTCCCCAACAAGCCTTTTGAGAGTGACGGGGCCGGTCCCTGGCGTACGCGCTCCACTCGCCGGTTCGGTCTGCGGACGGCTCGTGAAGTCGAGTCTACCTAGAAGCTTTTCTGGATCTGCCCTGCCTTGTCGGAAACGGCCCACGTTCTCAATGTACGTTTGCGAGGCGGTTTCATGCCGCGAGACAACAATTTTGAATCTGAGATGCTGGTTGAGATTAATGATAATCAATTTCTTCTCCTGAGGAATTTTATGGCCGCCAAGAATCCAGGTGAAATCCCTGCGTATTTGATCACCTCCTTCGGTGTCATACGAGACAGTGGTTCCAGTTGATGAGCCAAGGTCCTTAAAAATCGGCCGATTTTCTGCATCAAACGTCAGAGCGCCGTGGTGGAAGCTGATGCCAGTCATGTGTGGCAAAACAATGTCACTATTGGGGTCCCAGCCAAACACTAAGCCAATGTCCGTTTGTGGTCCATGGCTGAACCTCCATTGGAGGCAAGGTTGGTAAAAATATGAGGGGATTTGAGTTTCCTCGGTTGGCTCTGTCGACTCCCGGTCACCACGACTCTGGTGATAACTTGTTTTCAGGGAGGGTAGAGTGAGTAGAGGAGGAGCCGATCGGGACTTGTTCATAGAAACTGTATCGAAAGAATAACCAACGCCAGAGTCGTCAGCCGGGTACAGGCAGGCAATCAAGTCGGCATCTGCCATTTTGTCGTAATCGAGAAAATGAATAAGGAATGTTGGCCGCCGCTGCACTCATGGATCGCGGTGTGACGATAGGTATCCGTAAGAAGGCGTGTTTGCCGGGGTATCTTTTTCACACATATACATACAAGATATGATATAGCCCCGCAATTTTCGACCCGATGCACGTACCGCCGTGCCGTGCCGCACAGGACGCGGCGCTTGCGTCTCTTTTGACTATTTACCCCTCATCCAACCTCGTCATGGCTTGCTGCCTGAGGCCGGCTAGACCCGTCACGTGAACCAGCCAAGTGCAAATGCTTCTCAGCTTCTTTGCAGCATGAATCTTGTTGCGCATCGCCTTGTCTGTGAAGATGTTTCCCTCTCCAGCACGAACTCGATTGCGCGCCGCCGACATCGCCGCCTTTGACGATGAGCAGCTTGACCAATACCTTGAGCAAAACCGCCAGCCGGACGGCACAAGAGCGGTCATAGTGGATGATTGGGAGAACATGCCTGATGATCTACTGCAGAGATTGAGGTTTGTCAACGTGTCTGCTGATCAGTCAAGGATTCTCTAACAAAGGAGCAGAGATCGCGCGAGGCAACCCAGCGCAACCGGCGGAACCTTGCCCGTCTCGGTGGACCCCGACCAACTTGCCACCCGCTTGCTTCAAGCGTCAGCCGACCAAGATTCCCCGCGATCCCGTCCGCGAGTCGTGGAGAGATCTCCAACTCCACCTGGTCGGAGCAACGAAGACTACGAAACTGAGTCTTATCTGGACCTCATCGCCGAAGGTGGTCGGCCGTTATATCCGATCAGCCTGATCGGACTGGTTTCCAAGGACCCAGAGCAATATCGCGATATGTTGCGCCCGTGGCTGAAATGTCCGGATTCAAAGTCCCCGCCAAACTGGACTGACATATTTTTAACGCAGTTAGTCAGATGGCAGGATTTTCGCAAGTGGCAACTGGATAATAGAAAGCTTCCCGATAAGGGCGACGAGTACGCTACTTTTGTCGAGATGAAGAAGCGCCGATATGATCGCGACGGAGCCACCTACCTGCTCAGTGAACTCAGGGTCGACCCTGAGGCGCTCAGGCCGGTATGGAAGATGCAATTACCGTTGCGTGAGTTGCAGCGACGCACAGTGCGTGAGTTGCGCGGTGAATACAGCTTCCTTAAATATGCCGAGGCAGTGAAGCGCCGCTTGGTGCAACACAACTACACAGAGCCGTTCCGACTCCTGGAAGACCCAACGCGGCAGGACACATGGACAACCTGGATCGAATATCTCGGTTTTGAGTGCTGGTGGCATGATCGCTACATTCGTTTGGCGGAGAGTCAGGTGTCCAAGTTCAACGAAGCTTGGCAAAGACTCGTCGACTCGGGAGTGTTGCGACCATGGGAGACACCTGAATCCATTCGAACCGATGAATCATCATGGGCGCGCGTTCGTGAGGGAGAGCATGCGGAGAAGTCCATGAAGTCGGCCAAGTCGGCTGCAGAACGTGCTTTGCGACCGACAATGAAGTTTATGAATGATCCGACCGCTCCAAACCTTCCAAAGCATGCTCGGAAGAAGTTGGTGGCGACAGCTCTCAAGACGCTCAATGCAGCGAAAACGTCACTCTGGAGGATTCGAGACCGGAACGAGCGCATCACAGACTTTATCCGAGAAACATGGGACTACGTCGGAGCGGTGAGGGATGCGAAACGCCAAAAAAGTCTGATTCAGTGGGTGCTGGAGCAGGTGCCGCTCATTAAAGCAGAGATGGATACCAAGGCTGCCACCGCTGCCACCAGCTGCAGCGTCGACGAAGCTGCGAGCCCAAGTCAGAAAGGAGGCCAAGTGTGCGGCGATGGGGAGAATGGTTGCTCGAAAAGACGGAAATTTGATGGGCCGGGGAGGCTGTCTATGCATTCGTCTCCCCAAGAAGCAAGACAGAGACCAAAACGCAAGCGCTGCCGCGATGCGGACGGTGCTGAACGCCAATCGAAGCGACGAAAGGCGGACAGCCGGACCAAGAAGACCCACACGACCAACCCGACCTCGAGACCTATCCGTCGAAGTGCTCGGATTGCAAACACCCAGTCCCGATGCTGTACGGGCCCGGCGTTTCGCGTGCCGCCATGAAGCCTCGACATGCATCGAGCATAGACTGTATCCAACCTTCTACACTGTTGCCATCGGTGTCCCTCCCCGACCCGCGGTGGAGTCGGCAAATGAATGAATGAATGTCTTCCGCCCAGAGGGAGTACGCCCTAAAGGGCCTATGTCCGATGGTGAAACTGTCTGCCAATCCATTCAAACTACAGGAAGTGGTTGACTAGAATAGACGACATAGGAGGTGGATGGACTGCTGCGAGCCGTTCAGACCAAGAGGAAGACCCCCAGCCTAGTCACCTCATATCTGATGAGATTCGTGGGGATGATCCGCAGTACAACTGGCATACAGATTCCTACCGGAGCTCTCCGAATGATGGTCGTTGGATTCGTACGACGACTCGTTAGGGACATTGAAGGAACTTTTGACAGAGCACACACTTTTGCAGAAAACTGCTCATTAAAACTGCCATATCAGGATCTTAACGCAATTTTTCAAGATTCCACAGCTCTTCGCCCTAGGTAGCTTGTCAAGGATTGTCTGGGCCTCTTGCTTGAGCTCTTCCAGCACTCGCCGACTGCCGAGAAAAGTCTTGTCGTTCCCTTCCTCCAGATTATTCAACCACACCGGGATATCATACTCGGTGGCGTTTCGACAACAACCGAGCGCCCAAACTCGACTTTGCAGCACCCCCAGGCCTCGACGGCTTTGCGCCGCAATGCCAAAAATTCGCGTTGGGCCCGCCACCGTGATTGGGCCTCGGAAGTGGACGGACCCACCGTCGGGATGGGAGGTGTGGCATTGCGGCGCAAGCCCGTTTGCTTGTCTGTCGGGCGCCGGGGGTGGGGCGTGGTTCGCGGGTTTAGGGTTACAGCGACGCTCTAGGCAGCTCAGGGTCTCCTATCCTATCCTATCCTACTGTACCAAGGGTGCGTTGTGATTTGGTTAATTGCACACTTTTCGTCCTTGCACTCACATGTGGGTTGGGTTCCACTTTGCTCGGAAACAAAAGAAATAGACTTCGTCGCATTTCCAGCCACAACACTGCAGAGACTCGCCAACCTCCTGAACTTTATCTACATAACACTTCGCGAGGATATTTCCCAACTATAAAAACGGTCATGTAGAGCCCTTTAGGTAGAGGAACCTAGATGTCTTGGATATTTGTTAATTCTTTTTTTCCGTCCCAAGATGGCAATTGCTATGCACGCCGAACCACTTTGCTACGGACGCCGCGTTACGGACAAAATAATTTTACTGTAAAATCCCAAGTGTTGCAGGATGTGGTAAAAGCATACTCAAATATCTAATCTTAGTATGACCCCTAATGAAATGGCAATTGCTATGCACGCCGAACCACTTTGCTACGGACGCCGCGCTACGGACGCCGTGTGGCTGAAATTCCAAATTGGGCAATGGTACCTTCCATGTCAGTCGCATGAGCCACACCTGCAACTTTGCGCGGAAGCAAGCTCGCAGGTATCTGCGTTTCTGGGACATTGTGTCCAGTTGGGCCGCAGCATGAGAAAAATCTGGAATTGGATTTTGTCACCTGAAACCATCGTGCGAGCCACCGCAATACAAAACAGTCAATTATCCAGCACTGCGCCTGAGCCACACCTGCAACTTTGCGCAGAAGCAAGCTCGCAGGTATCTGCGTTTCTGGGACATTGTGTCCAGTTGGGCCGCAGCATAAGAAAAATCTGGAATTGGATTTTGTCACATGAAACCATCGTGCGAGCCACCGCAATACAAAACAGTCAATTATCCAGCACTTGACGGAGTGTTCACTGCACTTTTGCAGGATGCTTTGGCTGAGTGGAACAGATTTGGTGACTTTTGGACACACTCCTTTCTCCCGAACACTCTGTCATGCGTAGCTCAAATTATTCTCGCACATAAATACAATCCTTGCGATTTCCCTCGCTACCAGAACTTGACAGGACTGTGGGCGCTGAAATGGCAGGCTGCTTACGGGGACTTTGCCGTCTGCGCTTCGGTAGAGCTTGCCGTGTCTCCTCATCAGAGATGGTCTCCCATTCTGACCGTCGCCGCCGTATGTTAGGTTGCCTCCTGCAGCCGGCTTGTCGCATGCCTGTCTGCTTGCCCGGCCCAAGGACAGCTGATTTGCGAGCGGGTTTCCTACTTGTCCTAATCTTGTCCACTGCTGCTCGATTACGGCTTGGCCGAATTTTCATGCTCTCAGGGACAGCCTGAGTGGCATTCTTCGGCCGGCCTCGGAGACATGCTGCGATCTTAGGGTCGAGTATCCGGCGGTAGGGATTGTGCGAGGTTGGTTCCCTGAGATGCCACCGAGGGTGAACGTCCCATTTAGTCAAGGGCGTGCCCGCTTCTAATTTGTTGTAAATTGTGTGGCAGCAAGGAATTCCCAGCTGCCACGAGACGGAACAATCGTCGTTGCAATCCCCGGTCGGCGTTGGCCAAGGACGTGACCTGCTTGGTGTCGATCTCAAAGCCCGCCGATGTTCTTTGGCAACAAGCTTGAGTCCCGGCTCGGACATCACTGTGCGGAGCTCTCCCAGATACTCTGAACCGGGGCCAGAATACGTACGGGAAGTCAGCACTTCGTCCTGGGAACAGGCATCGATGAAGTCTCGTTCTTGGTCGCTCAGCATAGCCTCAATAGCCTCAACAAGCGAGTACAGATGGCTCATCCCGTTGAGCAGGTAACTCTTGATATTATTGTTGCTGGCCTCGGTGCCAGAAGTCACCCGAATCCCAAAATTGCGATGCTCCTTGATGAAGCATTGTGCCCACTGCGCTCGTATGGGCAAGTATGTCTTATACAGGTATATAAGGATGGCTTGCTGGTCGTTGAATTCGTCACATAGGCGCACCCAAGCCTTTTCATGCTCGTCTTTTGTCTCTGCAAAAGCGACGAACTTCCACAGTTCGAGGACCCCACGGTAGTTGTGAGCCACAGGTGCAGTGAGGTTGTTCTGGATCACTTGGTCATCTTGTCTCTCTACTGCGAGCACAGCCTCCATATCCCTTGGAGACAATGATGCCCGCGTCTGGTCACTGCCAGAGCTATCGCCTTCATCGCTTTCCCCATCTTCCTTCACGTTTTTCCATTTCCGTTTGGCATTGAGAAGAACGTTTGCATTGATGTGGTGGATACAAAGCTGTTGCTGGCTGTCGGGATACTGGCTATCCAGTGCTTCTTTCATCGCCTGATCGTAGTCGGTGATAACAACATCTGGCAGCGGAATCCCATGCCTATCTGACAATTCTTTAACCGCTCCGGTGAGGAATTGAAACCCTTCACGTCGCTCGTTATCGATTAACCCGAATGCGGCGTTGATGACAGACTTCAGGCATGTTTGCCCCGTTACCTGGAAAAGCGGTAGTTTGAAGCGGTTTGTATTGTATGTGTTGTCGAAGCTGACTATTTCCGGAAAGCGCTTCCACATTCGGAGACAACATTCGGAGACAATATGGGAAGGTGAATAGTAGGCCAACAAGGCGGTCAGGCTCTGTGACCGACCACTTGACGATATATGAAACGCCCCTCTCGTCAAATAGCTTGATCAAGGCGGCTGTCGGACTCAATCCGCCAAGCTTTTGGCGGCGCAATAGCACCCTAGCGTTGTATATGTCCTTTCTTGTGTAGTGCGTTCCGAGATGCTTTTCTTGAACAATGCCACGGACATCGCGCGCCCTTATCCCCACTCGTCGGCTTGTCGCTTCAATTGTTGCCTTGACAGAATCAGTAAGTCTCCGATGAACAGGATGCGCCGAGAGACTCAAACTCCGGTCATGGTTGTGTTGGCTGTGCTGAGGGTCGGTAAACGCCCGCAGAGTCCACGAGTAGTCGTTCTGTTCCAGGGCCTCCGCAATGACCTTCCACTTACAACCGCACTTGCGCGACCGCCTTTGGCGGAGACCTGCGCCCCTTGCTGTACGTGGCTCGCCGTATCGATCGCACTTGAACACATATCTGGTCTAACGCGCTTGACTTCCGGAACCGTTGTGCCTGACAACGCCAAATCCATTCTCTTTGCGAACTCGTTGACGTGGGATTGAAGGGCATCGACTGATGCCATGGCGGGGCCAGGGATTGGCGGGCTGGGCATAAGTAACGAGGCAACTTGACTGCCAGATCCTGTGTCGGATAGACCGTCCCATTCTTCGTGTTCCTCGTGCTGTCGGCTTGGCGGCGGCGACGGTGACGTTGGCCAGGCTAATGAGGATAGGTCTAGGATGCCTGGAGCAGCTCGCCCCGGCGCAGGTGCCGGGCAATGCTGAGCCAGTTCGAGAGCTAGTAAACTGTCGAATTTGGCTTGCTCTTGGGCGAAATCCAAGGCGGAACGAAAACGGACCGTTCTTCTCGTGCGTTGCTCGGCATCGTCTGAAGTTGCTTGCTCCCGCGAGCGCTCTCTCTCAAGCTTGTCTGGGCCGGGAACTACAGAGGTGAATAGCCGCCGCGCACCCCGGCCACGGAAGCAGTCGTCCAGAAAGATTCGCGACTGCCGCAATTCCCAATAGGGCTCATCGACTCCACGATTACCATGTGGCTTAGGAAGGCTGCTGAAATAAGTCTCCGGCCATGTCGCAAATAGGTTGTATAGGGCGTTATCGTCGCCTTCGCCGTAGTGAAGCTCGGGGTCAAACGCGGCGTGGGGGCCCCGTCCCCATGCCTGGCCGTCGCTAGCACGGGGGAGAGACGCAACGGTCATATCGTTGCCACCAGTGTCGCTAAGATGGATTGCGCGATGGAAAAGGGACGTACTATCGGCTACAGTGGGTATTGTTGTCGACAGAATGTTTGACATGATACGATACAGATGGCGACGCCGAGAGCATAATGTCATCAATTGTCGAATAATTCAGCGATCAATACAGATGACTGGGAAATACTGGAGCGAAAGTCATCATGTCAGAGAATTGGGTCCACGGGGTTCAACCATAAGAATTATGTTGAAGACCTCGAGCTAGATGCACGGCAGTGCGAGCTTTGAATACACCAAGGAGAGATTTGCTCTGTGGTGCAGAATCCATGGAATCAAGGCTCGTCGGCGCAGCCTGACACAGCCAGTGTTTGAGCCTGTGGTCTCGACGAGGGTTCAAAACATTTCGAATGCAGGCGGTCGACCTTAATATGGGCTTATAAACTTCAGTTCGGACATCAGTACGCTACCACGCTGAGGATACAGCTCTGGGCGACATTTCATGCGGAAGAGACAGGGGCTTGGCATGGAAGGTACCATTGCCCAATTTGGAATTTCAGCCACACGGCGTCATTATTGTTGCTGGCCTCGGTGCCAGAAGTCACCCGAATCCCAAAATTGCGATGCTTCTTGATGAAGCATTGTGCCCACTGCGCTCGTATGGGCAAGTATGTCTTATACAGGTATATAAGGATGGCTTGCTGGTCGTTGAATTCGTCACATAGGCGCACCCAAGCCTTTTCATGCTCGTCTTTTGTCTCTGCAAAAGCGACGAACTTCCACAGTTCGAGGACCCCACGGTAGTTGTGAGCCACAGGTGCAGTGAGGTTGTTCTGGATCACTTGGTCATCTTGTCTCTCTACTGCGAGCACAGCCTCCATATCCCTTGGAGACAATGATGCCCGCGTCTGGTCACTGCCAGAGCTATCGCCTTCATCGCTTTCCCCATCTTCCTTCACGTTTTTCCATTTCCGTTTGGCATTGAGAAGAACGTTTGCGTTGATGTGGTGGATACAAAGCTGTTGCTGGCTGTCGGGATACTGGCTATCCAGTGCTTCTTTCATCGCCTTATCGTAGTCGGTGATAACAACATCTGGCAGCGGAATCCCATGCCTATCTGACAATTCTTTAACCGCTTCGGTGAGGAATTGAAACCCTTCACGTCGCTCGTTATCGATTAACCCGAATGCGGCGTTGATGACAGACTTCAGGCATGTTTGCCCCGTTACCTGGAAAAGCGGTAGTTTGAAGCGGTTTGTATTGTATGTGTTGTCGAAGCTGACTATTTCCGGAAAGCGCTTCCACATTCGGAGACAACATTCGGAGACAATATGGGAAGGTGAATAGTAGGCCAACAAGGCGGTCAGGCTCTGTGGCCGACCACTTGACGATATATGGAACGCCCCTCTCGTCAAATAGCTTGATCAAGGCGGCTGTCGGACTCAATCCGCCAAGCTTTTGGCGGCGCAATAGCACCCTAGCGTTGTATATGTCCTTTCTTGTGTAGTGCGTTCCGAGATGCTTTTCTTGAACAATGCCACGGACATCGCGCGCCCTTATCCCCACTCGTCGGCTTGTCGCTTCAATTGTTGCCTTGACAGAATCAGTAAGTCTCCGATGAACAGGATGCGCCGAGAGACTCAAACTCCGGTCATGGTTGTGTTGGCTGTGCTGAGGGTCGGTAAACGCCCGCAGAGTCCACGAGTAGTCGTTCTGTTCCAGGGCCTCCGCAATGACCTTCCACTTACAACCGCACTTGCGCGACCGCCTTTGGCGGAGACCTGCGCCCCTTGCTGTACGTGGCTCGCCGTATCGATCGCACTGGAACACATATCTGGTCTAACGCGCTTGACTTCCGGAACCGTTGTGCCTGACAACGCCAAATCCATTCTCTTTGCGAACTCGTTGACGTGGGATTGAAGGGCATCGACTGATGCCATGGCGGGGCCAGGGATTGGCGGGCTGGGCATAAGTAACGAGGCAACTTGACTGCCAGATCCTGTGTCGGATAGACCGTCCCATTCTTCGTGTTCCTCGTGCTGTCGGCTTGGCGGCGGCGACGGTGACGTTGGCCAGGCTAATGAGGATAGGTCTAGGATGCCTGGAGCAGCTCGCCCCGGCGCAGGTGCCGGGCAATGCTGAGCCAGTTCGAGAGCTAGTAAACTGTCGAATTTGGCTTGCTCTTGGGCGAAATCCAAGGCGGAACGAAAACGGACCGTTCTTCTCGTGCGTTGCTCGGCATCGTCTGAAGTTGCTTGCTCCCGCGAGCGCTCTCTCTCAAGCTTGTCTGGGCCGGGAACTACAGAGGTGAATAGCCGCCGCGCACCCCGGCCACGGAAGCAGTCGTCCAGAAAGATTCGCGACTGCCGCAATTCCCAATAGGGCTCATCGACTCCACGATTACCATGTGGCTTAGGAAGGCTGCTGAAATAAGTCTCCGGCCATGTCGCAAATAGGTTGTATAGGGCGTTATCGTCGCCTTCGCCGTAGTGAAGCTCGGGGTCAAACGCGGCGTGGGGGCCCCGTCCCCATGCCTGGCCGTCGCTAGCACGGGGGAGAGACGCAACGGTCATATCGTTGCCACCAGTGTCGCTAAGATGGATTGCGCGATGGAAAAGGGACGTACTATCGGCTACAGTGGGTATTGTTGTCGACAGAATGTTTGACATGATACGATACAGAAGGCGACGCCGAGAGCATAATGTCATCAATTGTCGAATAATTCAGCGATCAATACAGATGACTGGGAAATACTGGAGCGAAAGTCATCATGTCAGAGAATTGGGTCCACGGGGTTCAACCATAAGAATTATGTTGAAGACCTCGAGCTAGATGCACGGCAGTGCGAGCTTTTAATACACCAAGGAGAGATTTGCTCTGTGGTGCAGAATCCATGGAATCAAGGCTCGTCGGCGCAGCCTGACACAGCCAGTGTTTGAGCCTGTGGTCTCGACGAGGGTTCAAAACATTTCGAATGCAGGCGGTCGACCTTAATATGGGCTTATAAACTTCAGTTCGGACATCAGTACGCTACCACGCTGAGGATACAGCTCTGGGCGACATTTCATGCGGAAGAGACAGGGGCTTGGCATGGAAGGTACCATTGCCCAATTTGGAATTTCAGCCACACGGCGTCTGTAACGCGGCGTCCGTAGCAAAGTGGTTCGGCGTGCATAGGCAAGGTTAAAGTACGTCATACAGATTCAGAAATTCTGACGTGGCTGGTGGGCTACATCTGCCTGCCCTGCCAGATCAAGTGGGTGGTGCGAGTCCTCGAGTTCCAAATAAAGTGGGGCGTGGCACGGGTACTAGATGCACGCTCCTCCGATATCTCTACGTGAAGTTATTGTGGATTAAAGTTCGGAGGTGTGTTAATGTTATGATGTGATGTGACGCGAAAGGTGGGGCGCGTTCTCAGACTTTTGACCCCCTGTAGTACAGAACGTGGCCAAAAGTCTGCGAACACTTTGACCCCACTCGTCGCGTCGCGTCCATGACTCGTATACGCGTCTAATCTTCATTCCTTCATAACTTGCGATTGCAATGCCGGACGAGCGTGCCTTTGGCACTGAAATAAGTGCCAATCGCCAGCGTTACTATCAATTTAGTCCGGTGCAGAAAGCTGTAATAGTGAGCCAGAAAAGTGCAGGTTTGTCTTTCCGCGATGTCGCACGCGAATTCAACACGTCACCTTCGACAGTCCACCGAATCTTCAATCAATGGAAAAGTGACCGCACAGTCGAAATTCGACCTAGAAAAGGTCGTCCGCAGAAGCTTACGCCTTCAGAGATTAATTACATACGTTTATTAATTAAAAGGAACCGTCGCATTACATATAAAGCGCTCGTCGGTGCGACAGGGTGTCGCGTTAGCCGTACAACTATCCGTCGGATTCTCCGACGAGATTTCCGGCGCAAATGGAAAGCAATACAAAGAATTCCGCTATCACGAGAAACAGCAAAAACGAGGCTACAATTTGCAAAAGGTTGGGCTGGAGAAGAAGACGAATTGGCTGAGGTATGGGCTTCTAAACCCGAGGCGATATTTCCGAGAAGACTGACTTACACGCCCGGATTACCACCTCTCTAGACAATCTTCTCTGACGAGTGCTCCGTACAAAATAAACCGAATAATCCACGTGGATGGGTATTCCGAAAGCCTCACGAACGATTTAACCGTGATCTCGTTAACAATACGGTTCACGGGAAGCCGGAAATCTCGATTATGGTCTGGGCAGGCATCTGGCGAGGCGGCCGGACACCCCTTGTAATCATGGAGCGCGATAGCGCCGCAAAGAAGAAGGGTTATACCGCTAAAAGCTATCAGAAAGCTCTATCCGAAGGCCTTCTTCTAGTATACGATGGTACGAGGCGTTTCCAGCAAGACAACGCGAGGATTCACAATTTCGGCGGCACGCCCCAGTTTCTCCAGCTTCACGGCGTTGAGTATATTGATTGGCCGCCTCATTCGCCTGATCTCAACCCAATTGAGCACGTTTGGCGGCTTCTTAAAGACAAGCTAGCGGAGTTATGCCCTCATCTCGCAGAATTGAAAAAAAACCAGGCGTCAATCGAAGAACTAGAAGCGCACTTGCGGTCTGCGTGGGAAGCTATTCCGCAGGATCGGATTGACAGCCTACTATCTTCTCTACCTCGTCGGCTCGCGGCAGTACGAAAAGCCCGGGGTTGGTATACACGGTATTAAACTCCAAGAATAGAGCTTTCCAACGGTATCGCCAGCTTTATTTTTTATAGCTTCGTTGTACAGAAATTAATTCTTAAAGTTTATTCAATGTCTCGTGGTGTTGCTGTGCGGGGCGCGCGTTCGTAAACTTTTGGCGCCTATGTTTAGGTACCGTTTTTGTGGCAATTGTACTGTACCATCCAACCCCCGAGCTTCCCCACTTCCCCGCATTGAATCCTCGTTGGTGGGGGTGGGGGACGACGAATTGGGTGGCTCAAGGAAACGTAGAGTGAGCCGAGCTGAGGGATCGAAGTGCTGTCGCGACATGGATATCCAAGGTCGCTGGGTCTTGAGCTGGGCCCAGGCCCGACTATCCCACCTACCCCAGCGGACGACCCGCAGCGCATTCTGTGCTGGCTCGCATCTCGACCAACACGTATTCTGTCCGCAGCGGGTCTCAGATTAGTAGATCTCCTACTCCCTATAAGGTATCAGGAAAGCATGGGCTTCAATCTCCACGCCGAGGGGACCAACGACCCCAAAGATGTGCGCAACTGGCGCATTCATATGGTGGCCATCATTGCCTCCATGTCCGCCGTCACCAGTAAGTCGTCTGAGACTGCGCGCGCCTGAAGAGTGTTGCTGACCGTTTCGCGCGCACCAAACCGTCAGTGGGCTACGACACATCTGTCATCGGGGGCACTATGGCTCTGGACTCGTTCCGCCGAGACTTTGGTCTCCTCTCAGCGTCGGGCACGTATCGCGACACCCTGCAAGGCAACATCGTGTCCACATTCCAGGCCGGGTGCTTCTTCGGCTCGCTGCTGACCTTTCCACTCGCCGAGAAAATTGGTCGGAGAAAGGCCATCTTTGTCGCCGCGACCGTTTTCATCACCGGCGGTGTGCTCATGACGGCGGCACACGGCCTGCTCGCCATGCTCATTGTCGGACGTGCCGTTGCCGGTCTTGGCATCGGGGCATCGTCGTTGATTGCGCCCGTGTATATTGCGGAGACAGCGCCCCCATCAATCCGTGGCAGGCTGATTGGCATCTTCGAGGTAGGGCTGACGTGTACCAGACCCAACATCATCGGATACTGACAGGCCACAGATTGCGTCTCAGGGCGGTGGCATGCTGGGATTCTGGGTAAGATCCAGTAAAGCAAAGCAAAGAGCAGCAGTGGTGTCTCTGATGCGTCAAAGATCAACTACGCCTGTGACCGAACCATCTCCTCGGCCAAGGCCGACCAGTGGATCGTGCCCCTAAGCCTGCAACTCGTCCCCGGTGCCCTTCTTTGCCTGGGCATGCTAATATGCCCCGAATCGCCGCGATGGCTGGCGAGCCACGACCGTTGGGACGAGGCAGAGAAAGTACTCGTCGACCTCCGCGCCCTGCCCGCCGACTCCCAATACATCCGGGACGAGCTCTCCGAGATCCGCCAGCAGGTCGAGGAGCGCACGGCGAACCGCATGACGTTTCGCGAGATGTTCAAGCGCCTCTTCCAAAGAGGGGTGCGCAACCGCATTTTCATCGGCTTGTTGCTCATGGCGTGCCAGAACCTTACCGGCGTCAACATCATCACCTATTGTACGCTCCTGATCACCGTCTTCGTTAGTTGTTAATTTACGCTAGGCTGACTTGGCAGACTCACCTCGTATCTTTGAGACACTTGGCCTCACAGGGACCACTACCAAGCTCTTCGCTACAGGCTTCTACGGCATCTCCAAGACGCTTGGCATGATCATATTCTCCGTGTGGCTCGTGGAAAAGGTCGGCCGCAGGAACGGTCTCATCTGGGGTGCCTTTATCGGCTCCATCCCTATGTGGTACATTGGCGGATACGTTTTAAAGGTCGACCCTGCCACAGCAGCAGCCCAAGGGGACCTCAACAGGGACGGATGAGGTTACTTAGCCATGAGTAAGCTGCCCGAAGTACTCGCGTCTGTGTGATGTGCACTGACGAAGCAGTGTGCGTGTATCTGTACGGCCTCATCTACTGCGCATCCTGGCAGGGCATCACCTGGGTGTACTGTTCTGAAATCTTTCCCATCGGTAAGCAAGCTCTAGTTAGCTCCCGAGACTGCCAAAGGAGTCCAGTGACTGACCTTTGCAGACATCAGGATGCTCTGCACAGCCATCACAACGGCCGACCAGTGGTTCTGGAGCTTCCTCATCTCCCGCACCACGCCATACATGATCACCTCGCTGGGGTACGGGACGTACATGCTCTTTGGCGCACTCATGATTGCCATGGGCTTCTGGGCGTTCTTCTTCATCCCCGAGACCAAGGGCAAGTACCGCGAGGAGTTGCCGCAGGGAACCACGCTGCTGACCAAACTCGCAGGCCTTACCCTCGAAGACATGGACCGCCTTTTCATGCAGAGCACCTGTAAGACGGTGTGGCTAGCGCTTGTACAGCGGCGCAGCATGCAGGACGTGCTCAAGGAGCACAGGGCAGCGGTTCCAGTGATTAGCCGAGAGAAGAAGACGTAATTATCTCGGGCAGGTGGTCGATCGACCCCCGCCGGTCCTGAGCCTGAGCCTGAGCCTGAGGGAACAGAGAATGGCTAGATCAGAGCTAGAGTGTTGATGGATGCGAGACATGACGTGAGAGAAGATTGATGCAATTGGCGACAAAGGAAACGTGACAAGACTTGGCGTCTCCCTCAATGGAGAGTCTGCCTGGAGCGTCTGTCCGGTCTAGCTCAGACGGCAAGGGGCATAGGCTTGACTAACGCCATTCTCCTTTGCACTTGTATTGGTGGGGCACAAATGATCTACTGTCGTACATCAAGCCTGCCTAGAAGGTTTATTCATAGAGACAGCTGATGGAGTCACTCTTTGCATGGAACCTTCAATATACTGCTGGTGTCCTCCAACACTCAGTGAGCACATCATGTGAGAGCATCCCCCTTTGCAGCTTCTCGGAATATTTCCCCCACCCCTACCCTTATTCCTCAATTTATGAACTTATATAGCCGCGTCCTCGGGCATCCAAGTACTACGTGACTCGAGCCTGAACAGGCAGCCAATCTTATACACCTAATTTCGTAAAAATGACTTACTACCGAAGAATTTGGATATGATTGACGAGCCTTGCGATACTCTTAGTTTCGCTTGAGTTTCGCTTGATGGTTTAAAAGAATCTTGAGATCTGCTAGGTTCGATGCCGTAGCGTTGATCGATTGGAATGTGGGTTGTTGAGGCCGTTGGAGTTCCGGTTTCCCTTGCTTGGAAGGGTCAATGAATACCCATACTTGATGTGCAGTTGCGAATTTCTTGATGATAGAAATCCACTGTTTCCAGTCTCCAGGGCCGTTAAGCGCTGCCTGGGAAGAACCTTCGAGTTCCGTATTCATCTTGCAAGATTTCGCTGTGTAGCAATTTGTGGGCTGACAGTGGAAGGCAACGATAGCTGGTATGATAATCCCGGCTTAGGAGCAAACCGGGCTCATAACTATCACACACAACGGAAGCAAAGATAGGCGGAGACTCAGAGGACTAGACGTTCTTGTATTCTCTATTCTGAGGAAGCAACCTACTACTCTTATAGCTGCGTGTATAGAAGAGAGAGGCCTCCAAGGGGATAGGACGAGTCATGTAGCTGCTTCAGATCCATCTCACATGGAAGCTTCGTTACGATCCCATACAGGACTCTGTGCTCTATGTGACACTAGACTTGAGTATGCTCTTTAGAGATCAATGAATGGAATGATTGACCCCCGTTCTTCACTCTCTGTTTAGTTGTGTGTGTGCGCCTTACACCTACACGCTGTTGGAGGACTATGCGGAAAGGGCCTCAGATGGCAGGTCTGGCCAGCATTATATCGATGAAAGCGGCGACAACCTGGGCAGCAGCAAGTGCTGTCGTCTTGCCAGGGCTGTCATAGGCAGGTGATACTTCAACAATGTCCGCTCCGACTACATTAAGGCCATTCAGTCCATTCAGGACTGTTAGCAACTCTCTCGACGTCCATCCTCCAACCACAGGAGTCCCGGTTCCTAGAGTCAGATGAGTAAACTTTTTGATTTACGGTTCATATGTGTCGAGCGATCCTACCAGGAGCGTAGGCGGGGTCCAGGACGTCGATGTCAACGCTCAGGTATACCCTGTTCTGACCAACGCGCTTGTGGATCTTCTCGACGACACCGGATGCACCAATCTTGTCTATCTCGCGGTTGGCAATGACCTCGTATCCGTCGCGTTTGTCGACTTCGAAATCCTTTGCGCTGCCAAATGCAGAGTGAATGCCGGCATGGATTGATGAGTCCGATGTCAGCCCCTAATAGCGGTCATCAACAGCCCATTAGACGGGAGATTTCAAGTTAAGTCACCTCTTCATGCGCAAAGTGTAATACAGTTCCATGATCAAAGTCTCTGAGTCGAGTCAGTCGTCTGATACGGGGCAGGGCCAGTAAGATAGATTACAAGCCGTGCTGTAGTAACGGGGGGGAGAGAAACGCACTTATAATTCAGTAATAGGCCCCGGCCACTGCCTCCCGTGTCTAGAAGTCGAAGTCAATACTGGCTTAATTGATAATCCAGACTGCTGAGATCCGTCGATGAAGCTTACCCAGATGAGTGTCAATGTGTACGACGGCAACCTTGCCCCAGACACGATGAACAGAACGCAAGGCTGAGATTGTGGTCGCGTGGTCTCCGCCGAGGGTCAATATCCGCGGGTGTTGCGACCAGCTCGTGTTCGCAGCAGGCTTTTCGGAGACGCGCTGATGAGCTTGATCGAGGAGCTGAAAAGCCTCTTGCTTGTCTGTCCAGCTCAAGGATACGTCGCCACAGTCGACAATCTTGGCTCCCTGTGAAAAGGCATCACGACCTATTGGGTCGTGAGCAAGCAATTAGGGGCAAAGATGTTGGAATAAGAGCGCACCCGTGAAGATACTATATCCAAAGTCGCTTTCTGAAGCTGCTGCCCTGATGGCACCGGGACCGAAGCGAGCTCCGGGACGCCCTGTGACAGTCTTTCACAGATTACGACACAGGTGTTAGCCCAGAAACTTGACATTGAAGTCACGCAAAGATGCCGAATTAAGACAATGGGTTGACAAACCAAATCGTTGGGAGCCCCGAGGATGGCAATATCATATCTATCCTTGACTGCCGGCGTTCCAATCCGAAAACATTTTCCGTAATCGACGGAGTTGAACGTGGTAAGTCCATTAAAGGGGCTGGAAAGTTCAGTGGCCTTGACTCTTGCCGCGGCGGTAGTATTGGAATCGGGTGCCTGGCGAGGCGCAATGCTACGGCCTTCTACCAGGAGTTGCGAGGCCAGGACGCCAAGCGTCCATGCAAGTAGAGATACGTAGCTCGGCGTTTGCATTCTCACGGATTCTAATGCGCAATGGAAGACTCGAACAGCATCAGCCGAGCCTGAGTTTTATCTGCAAAGAGGTTTTATCAAGCACAAGGAGGCAAGCTGATGGAGCTTCGCCACTTGAACCCAGTGATGTAATTAATCGTCGCGATTAATTAGCGATTTACTGAATCTGAATCCTGGGCTAGGATTATTCACCTGAATCGAGGCTGTCAGGATCGGGGTGGTTTTCCATCAAAGGTACATCTTATCCATAATGGAAAGTATGGACAATCCCCTTCCCATACACCTGGCATACCCATTGGCTCCACCCGCGCAGCGCTTAGTTGGCCCCCGAAGCGTGGAGCCAATGGGTAAAGGTCCAGGGGATTGGCCACTAAAACAATAAGCCTGTCAGTCACTAAAATCTCTTTAGTAGCTATTAGCGGTACACTCCCTGTAGTGCTGACACACCGAGAATGGAAAAGGATTGTTCATACTTTCCATTAACTTATGGATAAGATGTACCTATGAAGTTTCAACGAAAACTAAAGTCGATCTTGCGGCCCCTTCATGAACGCTATTGGCTGATTATCAGCCTTTTTTGGGGTTGCTGCTTGCGTGAATTTAAGTGACCAAGTCCCCTACGTAGGACCGTCGCCTAGATTAATCACTCCTAAAATGTCGGTCAGCTTAGAGAATGAGATTCTTTCTTTTCCTCAATATACCCCGTTGGCATCGAAGTCAAGGATTTTTACTTTGTCAATTACCCATGCCGGTTGTCAAAAATTTGTCGCCGTGGTGGCTGAGCAGGAGCGCCACGAGCGTGGTGAAAAGCCTCACATGGGTCTGTTCGAGAGCGCATTGGCACAGCAGGCATTCAAAGTGAAGCTTTAAGCACCAAATAGAGGGCATATCTGAAGCTGGAAAACAGCATTTGAGCTTTAGGTTACTTCCACCACCCCCCCTCCCACTTTTTTTAAACACAGCCTGTGTGGCTAACAGACCGGAAAGGGCGGTTTAGGTCTGTCTGGGGCGTGGCACGGGTACTGCCGTGAGGCGTTCCACCACTCAGCGGCTAGTACTCGTGCCCGGCTTAGGCCAGTCCGGAGGGATAGACGGGAATGCCTTCTCTGCACACCATTCCTGGATATAAGTTAGCAATAGGGTTCGTCTTGCAGTTAAATTAAGTTATAATAAATAAGCAGTAGTATATGTGGTGGGGTGTGTGAGTGAGTTGCCTCCATACCTTCCACTCCTTCTGGGGTCGCGTGTACGTCCGACGCGTGTTCTGCGGCTGCGTCTTGTCCTCATCCATTAAATAATAGCTGGTCGCGTGCTCAACTGCCTTAAGAAGCTCAAAATCGTCGGGGTGGGCCATTTAAAATGCGCTGCTCAATGAAAAAGGGTGATATTATTGCTCAGCGTTGTATGACGTGGGTTGGTGTTGGTGTTGGTTACACGCAGAACGCTCCGAAAAAAAAAGTCGCGACCTGAAGGGGCACCACCCGGGTCGGGCCTTCAAAAATAAAGTGGGGGCGGGCACGAGTACGATCATCCCTGTCATCCAAAGCCGAAAACGAAGGTCCCAAACCTTCTGTTGGCATGGGTTTTTTGGTGCAGCCGTGTGGGGCCGGATGACAGACCCCCCCTGCAGATGACAGTCATGCCCCGTTTTGGCCTGCGATACCATCCACTTGCTCTTTCTGCTGCCTTAATTCGCGAGACAGACACTCCATGGGTCAACTTGAGACGTGGGGCCGGATGGCTGCCGATGGTTCAACTCAGCAGGACCGTCAACACAACCGGGGCCAAATCGTTGGAATTGAATTGATCGCACACTCTGTACTTTGTGCTTCAGGGATAGATAGTTATGTACTGCCCTCTGTTATATGACAATGCACTGTGTCGAGCACTTGCTTCTAGGTTAGTACGTGAAATTACATGCAAGTCAAGACGCCAAGGCACTCATCCACTCTGAAGTCATGTCCATCGATTGGCAACCCGTTCTGGCCACCCATTCTGGTATAGTCCTTGTTAGCAACAGAACCAAGTTGTTGAACAAAATACACTGCCGTCCGGTCGAATTGGGTTTCGTCGTCTTTACCACCCTCAAGGTCGCCCTGATTTGTCTCAACGTATTTGTGCTTACAGTCGTAAAACACCATGGGCTTGGGAAAGCTATCGTGATGGGACCCGGGTATTGACCAGGAAGCGTGGCGATCAATGAGCCAGAAGAAAGAATGTAGCCTATTTTCTGCGCATTCGGCCATTACACGGGCTATAAATCCGCGAGGCGTCGATTCTTTGAGAATGTCACAAAGATCATTCGGAATATCACGGTTCCAACTTTGGTCAAACTCAACAGCAACATGACCAATATGCCCATATCCCTTACGGAAAGGCGATAGAGTAAGGTCGCAAAAATGAGCCTGCCAGTCATCAACTGTTCTCCAATCCGAAGGCTCAAGGCAAAACAGGTCCTTATGTGGCTGAACCATGAGGTGCCATTCTTCGCCGTCGTGTCGTGCTACGATGATTGCCGTTATCGCTTCGAATTCCTCCGCAAGGGCAGCAGAGGTCCAGTATCGCTTGGAATGCGAGAGGCTGCGCCTTGTGTTGTTCCAGTGTTCCACCCTGAAATAGCTCATAACGATTTGCCTCGATTCCTTACACGCTGTCCAGAGACCTGCATCCCAGAGATAGATTGAATCGTTACCCTCCGTCCATGAGAAGTCTCTCCCACTACTGGAGCTCATCGGGGAAGCAGCCTGGTAACGTCTGTATTTCGTTTCTCCCTCGATATTCTCCATGGCAGGCGATTTCCACGCGTAAACGTTGTCTTTATTGTTGTGGATAGAAAAGCGATGGACCCCACGGCCAGGAGGACGGATTGCGTTTGTCCAAACATTGCGCCTCAGTTCGTATGGAAGGTCCGAGAAGAGATGAAACGTCGGTTTAGACGTTTTTACAGGTAGGTTATGACCGACACAGAATTGGGGAAAAGACATATTCTACACCAAATAACTCTTAAAAAGCGAACTTACTCGTGGGAGAGATAGTCGTAGGATTATAAATAGAGACTCTATGCCTTGAGGAACGATGTGATTTATTACACCCGGTGGCGGAGCCAAAATGGCAACTAACGCTTTTCGTACATATACCCTTCCGAAGCTTTGTCATGATTTCCCAATGCCCATACAAAGCTCATTTCATGCTTATACCTATCAATCTACTGTCTCGGCGGGTTCTCCGAGCAGTGATCAGAATGGTCTGGTCTTTCTTGGTCTCCGTCTGGTCTAGACCGCCAAGACTTGGTCTGGTCTGATGATTTCTCGAGACAATGACCCGACCGGTCCGACCATTAACTGCTATAAATAGATGAAGCTGAGATGCTGGTGGCGGCTGGCGGCTTGGATTTTAGACCAATATGATTAGAACAGGCTTCTTTTGCTTTTCCCCCTAGGTTCTCTACTAAGGAAAAGGGGCAACCAATTGCCAATCATTTTGTGTCCGGCAATATAACTGGCGATAGCTGCCTGGCATAGCGTGCAACAACAAGCTTATACCCGTGCCACGCCCCACTTTATTTGGAACTCGAGAACTCGCACCACCTAAAGGTGGTGCTGAAAGTTGTACGACGAGCTAACAAGAAAGGAATCCGAAGTGTTGGTACAACTTCGAACTGGCAAATCGCGGCTGGATAGCTACCTTTGCAAAATCGGGGCAGTGGAATCGGATGAGTGTACTTGTGGACAGTCGGTGGAAACAGTGGAACATTTCCTCTTTCGATGCAGAAGATGGACGGTACATCGAGAGATCATGCTTCGACATGCTCACGGAAAGGTGGGAGACCTGTCTTTCTTCCTAGGAGGCAAGGCAGAGGCGGACGATGACAAGTGGCAGCCTGATATGGGGGCTGTGCGGGCGACAATACAGTTCGCATTGGCGACAAAACGCTTCAGTATGGACCGGCAACGGGCCATGTACTGATCAAGGGACAATCATACTAACACAACAGCCTTCAACTTGGCAGACTGCGCTTCAGTCGCTGAAGGTAGGACGCTGAACACTTGGAGAAACTGACCTTCAAGTAGGCCTGTCATGTCACAGCGAAGGAGGCTGGAAACAGATGAAAAGAAGCGTGGGGCTTTAGGTGAGATGGAACCATGTACAGTAGTTACGTAGCTTAGCGTAGTGGCTCTATGGGGGAACCCTCCGGGCGTAATACAACCAAAAAAAAAAAGGTGGTGCTGACCACCAAACTTTGAACACCATCAAAATTTGAACAATTCAGCACGCAACTCATTTAAACATCGCTCCTGCGCAAAGCACGACACCTCAAGGTTAAAAAATCATGGAATCGCGTCTTGAAAAAGCAATTCGATACACCAGAGACTTTCCTGGGTCCTCAGTCCGGTCTGTGGCCAAGAAATTCGGGGTAGGGCATACAACGCTGCGATATCGCCTCCAGAGGCAGACATCTAAACTCCCACGCACTGCGCCGAACAAGAGGCTATCGGACGCCGAAGAGAAGCAATCTGCAGATATATTGATCGTCTTGATAGTGTCAATCTCGCTGTACGGCCAGAGTTCATTGTTGATGCCGCAAATGCGATCCTTAGTGCTAAGGCACCTGCAGCTGAGCGGGAGGATCCGCCCACCGTAGGCGTTCATTGGGCCACACGATTTATTCGGCGACATGGTTACTCCAAGCAGCGCCAGAAGACTTTGAATGCCGACAGAGCAGCATCTGAGGACCTTGATCGGGTGGTAGAATATTTTCAGAAGCTTCAAAAGATCATTGAGGAAGTAGGCATCGTGCCCGAGGATATCTGGAACATGGGATGAAACCGGCTTCCGAATTGGGGTTGGTAAAGATCAACTCATCGTGACTAAACGCAAAAGATCTCATTACTTCAGTATTCCGGAGAATAGGGAATCGGCTACACTAATTGAAGCCATCTCCGCTGGTGGATGCCACACCCCGGCCTTCATCCTCCTCGCTGGTCAAAATCACATGGCCCATTGTGTAACGGTCTCAATTGAGTGTATTGACAACTAGCTGAGCGACTGTGACGAGCATCCTAGAGTGAGGAGAAAAGAGAAGAAAAACTTGAAATGGAGAAACGTAAAGTGGCTCTCAAATGGCCGAGTGGGGACCGAGGCCTGCACGGGCTCAGCCCGTTACACATTGGTACGATCAACCGGAGTTGGAACCAGAAACTGCCATCCGCCCTACGCCTACTGGATACACAAATGATGAAATTAGTCTGGAATGGATTCAGCACTTCGATAAGCATACAGAGAAATATCGGAAGGGGTGGAAACGCCTCCTAATATTGGATGGCCATGGATCGCACCATACGAAGAAATTCATCGAATATTGTGATGACCATGACATTATCCCCTTCGGCTTGCCTCCGAACCTCACTCATCTACTACAGCTACTAGATGTAGTGGTGTTCCAGCCATTAAAGCATTGCCATTTTAAGGCTTTGGATCTGATGGTTCGCGACGGGCTCACCAACATCACCGAGATCGAGTTTCTCAGCTGCATCCAAGACGTCCGCAAAGAAAGCTTTCAAGGAAAACACTATCCGCTCTGCATTCAAGAAGACAGGGATTTGGCCATTTCATCCCCAACCAGTCCTGGATCATGTACGGACAGTGCATTAAGTGGAGTGGATTTCAACCCTGTCTTGGCCTTGAAAGAAAGACATCGGCACTGAGCACGATGGATCTCACCTTGCGGCGGCAATTTTGGAAGTATCTACATAAACGGGAACCAAGTATCCTCCTTCCAAACAGGGTCCGCTCGATGCGACACTTAGACTGTCTACGGCTTTTACGGCTGTACACGCTTTTTCCGCCCAACTTAGTGCTTTGACTAGGCGCCCGCCTAGCTTCAGCGAACGGGTATATCGGTCTGTTCTATAAAGGTAACAAAAGAGAGCTAACCGTCTTGCGTGCCCACTTAAATAGGCGCGCAAGTAGACACGGTGTCATGCACACGTACCGGACTACATCCTACGCGTAATTGTAGGCCGGCTCCGATGCGACAGGTCCTTTTTTTTTATTCTTTACGCGTATGCGGCCGGTTAACGCTTGCATCAGGCCTTGTCAGTCCCTGCACCATTTCGGCTCTCGGAGTTGACATTGCGACTAGCTCCCCGCGGCTGAAGCCGTCGCTAGCGACCTATTTTAACTTCATACAGCAATAAGGTTATGCAGACGGGCCGGCAGTAGCGTGGGTAGCCTTAAGCGGCAGGGATCCGGGGCCTTTGACCCTGCTTATCTTAATGCGCGCCTAGGCTAGTAATTACGAAGCTGATTGGACGAGTCTCAATGCCGTGCTCTCCGGCGAACTTAACAAGCTAGTGGCTTTTCCCAAAACTGCTTCTAGTACTTTCTGGCCGCTTATGTCTCCCAGGTGACTTCAATGGCGTGGTCCTGCTTGTTGCCCTCATGCCCGCCGGAGAATTTCCACCGTGTACGTATATAGATCAAGCCGCCGCGAGACGTCTATTGGTTCTTGAACTTCAACAGACCGGTTCTAGACTTGTTTTTACCCCAGAACACCAGTTGGCTCCGGCCAATTGAAAGAACTAGTGGCCGTGCCGTCGACATACATCGTAATGTCAGCCTAGGTCGAATACGTCCAGTAAGCGAACCGTCTTATTGTCGGGAAGGCACGGTCGTTGCATGTATGTGTCTGTCGGTGGACTGGGGCAGCCCCGATAGGGAGGGACCTGGAGAAGGGATTTCTGGCCTATGTAGCAGGAACGCATGAGGACTTCCTGAGTAAGGAAGGCTACCCCTTTATGCGTGGGTAGAGCACCTTACTCAGGAGGTCCCCGGAAGTCCCTAAGACCTCGTGTATAAATAGCCCCTTCAGACTGCTCCTTTAGAGATAGAACATGCATCTTGAACCTAGCTGTGTGACCTCCTTATTCCGATGTGTACTGACATAACATTTCACCAACAGTGTCACTTGCATGCGCACCTGTTGGAGCGCGTTCCACTTTTGCCTGCATGACGCAGAGGTCTTCGCGACACTTACTCGAACGGCTTCTGTAACATATGACGACCTAAAAGCAAAGCAGCCAGCAATCATGGATAAAGCTCCAAGGGTCTTATATAGCCAGCCGCCGTACTAAGGCGCACGTATTGCAGCCCACTGATGCATTTAGTCCCTATTGTACGTTTGGTACCGCCTCACTTCTTTGCCCTTCTCAGCTCCATCCACGTGTTGCTGCCTCTCAGAACAGACCTGGGCCACATGCAGTCAAGGCTGGCTCTAGACTCAGCTGAAGTTTGCTTTTCCGCCAGCTCGACAAATCAAAATTCACTAACGCGCCAATGCCTTTCCCCTCGCGGCGCCTCGAGACGCTTGAACCTCTTCCCTTACCGCTCCGTCAGCCGCAAGTCCTCGATCTAGAACCTCCTTCACGAGCCCACGCAGGGCCTGAGGCAGCTAACCTGGGGCTGGCAAGAGGCGTGTGAGTGCTGGGATTACACCCACGAGACTGCTTCCCATCTTTTGCGAGAGCGCGCTGCTACTTGTTGCGGGCGTGCCGTGCTCGCTAAATGTAGCATTTCAGCAAACGAAAAATATGATTAATCCTAACCTTGTGCATATTCAGCCTTTTACCGTGAATATTGAAACGAACATGCGTTGTTCCAGAACTACCACGGCATCCAACAGCTTCCTCTTGGGTGCTAGTACATGCGTAACCTCCTCAGTAAGCGGGATACAACGCTGTCGACCAAGGTTCCTGAAGCAACTCAAACAGCTTGCATGAGGTGATGCAAGCAGAAGTGCTTGGCGAGGTGAGCGAACTGTGCAGCGAACCACAGCAAGAGCAGCACAACAGATGGTCAATTGCCGCTTCTTCCCCATCTCTAGATGGCTCTTCTTGAACCTTGGCCATATGTCTGTCTGGGCCGTCATCGGGTTCATCAGCGGTCGGTTCAAGTATAAATACAGCTCGTCGTCCACTCCATTAACGCTCATCATCACATCATAAGCCAATACATAACACTCTAGTAACTTTTTTGTCTTGCTCTTAATATTAAAATGAAGTTCATGTCAAGCCTCCTTCTCCTCGGAGCCCTGGCTGCTCCAATCTTCGCTCAGCGGGTAAGTCATCCGGCGCTACCTCCCTTTTTTTACTCGTACACGACTTTGCCAACCATTTTGGTCATGTCCATAGGAATGCCGAACCAATGCAGACTGCGGGCAGTGTGTTGTCAGCACCGTCCCCCGTCGCCACTGCCAAGGCGCCCCAAGAAGGGTTAGTAAACCTCTCCATTTTTGCAGAATTGAAGTTGCTGACTTGGTGCTACAGGAATGCAGGAATGATGCCGACTGCGGACAATGCGTCGCCGGCCCCCGGGGCCGCCGTCACTGCCAGGGACGCCCTAGAGCTGTTAGTCGGCCGGCATATTCCCCCCTTTTCCCCCCAAGTCCATTACCAACATTTTCAAATTTACAGGATTGCCGAACCGATGCGGATTGTGGCCAGTGTGTCGCCGGGAACGTCCGTCGTAACCACTGTCAGAGACAGCCCAATAGGGTGAGTCAAATCGTCTCCCTCTGTTTAGATGAATCTCGTCAACACCCGTAATAACCATCTTTAGCTATGCCGAAACGATGGAGACTGCGGAAGATGCGTCGCCCGCAGATGCCGATAGAGTTACATGATCAGGCAGCTCTGTCCGAATTCGTCATCTACAACGCAGTATTCGGTCTTTGTGGGTTTGCTTACACTCGATTTGAATGTTCAGTCACATGCGGAAAAAAAAAGACGGAATACGATATTGGATTGGTTCAGTCTTTATTACTTCAAACCTGCAGAATATGACAATTCAGTTCGAACATCCAGAGTTAATTCAGCCCGAAGGGCGTTCTATGCCTCGAGGAACGAAAGGTTCTTCTGCCCTGTGCCTTGATGAGGAACGGAAGGTTCTTTTTCTTTCTTTCTTTCTGCCCTGTCTCGCGAAGGAGAGATCAAAAGTGGGCATAAAAGTGAATAAAGGGACTTTTCGTAGATTATCAGATGATCTGATAGTCTGTGATGTGCATGTATTGATTGCTCTGCCCCCGGTTGCCCTTTTCCCGCCCATGTAACGGGCAAGCCGCTTCAACGGCGGCTGCGCCGCCTAGCTTCCAGACATCTCAGTAATCAATATATATTGATTGATATGGAAAGGGGCCCGACATCGAAAAGTACGTATCCTTACCCTTGAGGATTCCCCATTGCTCTCCATCGTCCTGGTTCAAGTTTCTGGTTCAAGTTTCCGCGTGTCTCGGTTGCCAGAATGATCCGCGTGGGGCAACGCCTTGCTCCTGTCAGAACGGTGGTTCTGCAGCTTGCCTAATGGGGAAAGTGCATCATGGAATCTATTGATATGATGGGAGTCAAAGCAGCTTGTTTATTGATGTGTCTGCTGAGGAAGAAAGGGAGGCCCTGGTGGGTGGCTTCAGGTATTGACCCTTTCCTTCCTCTCCTGTATGCCCCATTGGCCGTGAAGCGGGGTGATATTTTTTTCACCTTATATTTCGACCATATCGCCATTCATTCATAATTTTTATGAATGAATTGAATGAAGACTCCTGATTTTTGATTCGTCGAATTTGAAGACCTTACCCGATTCGGCTTCATTCAATTCAAGGGTCTAGAGGCCGATTCGACTTCAAAATCTTCAAATATCAGCCCTAAACGGGCATAGCTTGGACAGCAGCCTCCTCTAGTTGCTCGGCCACGGTCTTTGGTTGCGATAATCGCGAGAACGCAGTAGGGAAGAGTGGAGTAGGGCATGGTGTTGAGACCTCTGGCGAGAGTCTCGACGAACTAGACAGTGTACGCAAGTACGACATCTTGTCGATATTATGTGTTGACGGCGAAATTGACGCGTGACGAAGGCGCGTAACCGCGTCATCCTAGCAGCACAGTTTGGCCCAGCCGGCGATAGTAGGTACATAATATTGCAGTTATTTTGCGTGATTAGAGACGTATCTTTTATCTGTGCTTCCCTCGTGTAGGGTAGGACAACGAAGCATAAGGTCATTTATGGCACTTCGAACACAGCATAGCATATGTCACATATAGCAAACAGCTACCATAAGTCCGTGAAGGAAAGCTCTCACATGGGACGAATCTGATGCAGCTACATGACTCTCCTTCACCCCCTTGGAGGCCTCTCTCTTCTATACACGCAGCTATAAGAGCAGCAGGTTGCTTCCACTAGAATAGAGAATACAAGAACGTCCAGTCCTGTCCGCGACTACACAAAACGTCCGATTGGTCTCATGTTTCACCTAGATATCATGGGAACTCCGACCTCCAGCTCGAGCGGATGAACGTCTATTTTACCGAGGTGCGCGGTACTAAATGGCTTTTCATATCGCAGCCGGTTCTAACAGAGCCCATACAGGCATCCAACAACAAATATGTCCCGCGCTCTGTGCTCGTGGACCTAGAGCCTGGTACGATGGATGCGGTTCGCGCCGGCCCATTCGGTCAACTATTCCGCCCAGACAACTTTGTCTTTGGACAATCCAGCGCCGGCAACAACTGGGCCAAGGGCCACTACACTGAAGGCGCTGAGTTGGTCGACCAGGTGCTCGACGTAGTTCGTCGCGAGGCTGAGGGCTGCGATTGCCTGCAGGGCTTCCAAATCACTCACTCACTCGGCGGCGGCACTGGCTCAGGCATGGGTACGCTGCTGATTTCTAAGATTCGCGAAGGTGAGATTTGCCCCTATCTTCGTGTTGTTACATACTTAACACGGCCCGAACAGAGTTCCCGGATAGAATGATGGCTACTTTTAGCGTTGTGCCATCGCCGAAGGTGTCAGACACCATCGTCGAACCGTATAACGCTACTTTGTCGGTGCATCAGCTGGTTGAGAACTCGGACGCAACATTTTGCATCGACAACGAGGCACTGTATGACATTTGCATGCGTACGTTGAAGCTATCGAACCCTTCGTACGGCGATCTCAACCATCTCGTATCCGCCGTTATGTCTGGTGTCTCAACGTCACTGCGCTTTCCCGGCCAGCTGAACTCGGATTTGCGAAAGATGGCCGTTAACATGGTAAGCCCGATCCTGTCGTCTCTATCTGCGCGGCTGTCATTGGGTGATGCTAAGAATCCGCTCTCCTTTGCCTAGGTCCCTTTTCCGCGGCTGCACTTCTTCATGGTTGGCTTCGCACCACTTACTAGCCGGGGCGCGCACTCGTTCCGCGCCGTCACCGTACCTGAGCTTACCCAGCAGTTGTTCGACCCCAAGAACATGATGGCCGGCTCCGACTTTCGTAATTGGCGTTACTTGACCTGTTCCGCTATCTTCCGTGGCAAAGTGTCCATGAAGGAGGTGGAGGACCAGATGCGCAACCTACAGCAAAAGAACTCGGCTTACTTCGTCGAATGGATCCCCAATAATATACAAACGTCGTCATGCTCCGTCCCGCCACAAGGCCTGAAAATGTCATCCACCTTTATCGGCAATTCGACCGCCATCCAGGAGATTTTCAAGCGCGTCGGCGAGCAGTTCACCGCCATGTTCCGCCGCAAGGCATTTTTGCACTGGTACACGGGGGAAGGCATGGACGAAATGGAGTTTACGGAAGCCGAGTCCAACATGAATGACTTGGTATCAGAGTACCAACAGTATCAGAATGCAACCGCGTATGACGAGGAGGACGGATACCGTGAGGAGTATGCCGAGGAGCTCCCAGGTGAGGAGGAGCTCAATTAGTTTGTGTAACGGTCTCAACTGAGTGTATTGACAACTATCTGAGCGACTGCGACGAGTATCCTAAAGCTAAGGAGAAAAGAAAGAAAAGGAAAAAAGGGAAGAATCTAGAAAGCGACGGTGTGGGGCTTCGTCGAGAGTGGGGCCGAGACCCGGCTCAAGCCCGTTACAACACCTCCCTCCTTCTCCTCCCTTTCGGAGGAGGTGGCTTCGATCCAATTTCCCATGTTCCGGCAATTGATATGCGCGCCGAACCACTTTACTACGGACGCCGTCTTACGGACGCCGTGTGGCTAACAGTGAATCAGTCACCGCGGGTGTTTCACGAGCGGGATTCAAACACCTCTCTCTTTGGGATTAAAAAAATTGGGATTAACTTAGCTGGTTTCACGATACTTCACTACTTTGAGCCAGACGAGTGTACTTCCATTTTCGTGGCAGTATTCCAGCTCGGAGACGCTGAGGACGGGCGTATCGGAATTTTGGTCCAAATAGGGTCCTTGATTCCCTGCTTTATCTTCTCACCCGTGGCATCTCTGGCCCTGCGCTTCTGGTCAAACTCTTACATTAATACAGTCCCCATGGCCCGCTGTGTCCTCCAGATTTGCCACGCTCGTAGGTAATGACGTCGTCGAGCGACGAGTACAGGCATTTCGACGTCTGCGTTTTGGCGGATGCTCCGGTTCTTTATCATCGGATATCTTTTCCCACTCAGACCGCCTCCTTTTCACACCGAGCTGCCTTCTGCGTCCCGCTTGCCGCAAGCCAGTCTGTTTCCCCAACCCAAGGTCGGCTGACTTATTCCGGAGTTGTCTTTCCATATTCGCCTCGTCAACCGCTCTCTGTCCCTCCTGACAGTCTAGATCTAATCTCCTCAAGGTCAAGGATTGCGCGATGGGGTCTGCCATATTTTCCGGACGCCCCCGGATGGATGTTGCTATCTTGGGATCTAGAATCCGGCGATAGGGATTAAAAGAGGTGGATTCCCGTAGATGCCATCGAGTATGGGCGTCCCATTTCGTTAAGAATGTTCCAGCTTTCAATTTATCGAAGATTGTGTGCCAACAGGGAACGCCGAGCTGCCAAGAGACGATATAGTCTTCGCTGCAGTCTCCGATTGGCTTGGTCAAGGACGAGAATTGCTTGGCATCGATCTCAAAGCGTGTCGATGTTCTTCCGCGAGCAGATCAAGCCCTGGTTGGGACATCAAGATACGAAGCTCCCCAAGATACTCTGACCCAGGGCCAGAGTATTTTCGTGCGATCAATACCTCATCTTGGGCGCTGTCGTCAATGAAATCCCGCTCTTGATCAATTAATATACCCTCAAACAAAGCTGGCCGTTTTGACGGGGGTCCAGGTCCTTGTTTTTGGCGTGTGCGGAGTTTGGCGCTCGGTCCAGTCCCTCTGCCTGCTAGCCTGCCACACTTCTGCCAGAGGGGGCGCGAGCGAAGAGAGAAAAGAGGGTGTGCGCAGGGATAAAAGTGGCGTACTTACCGACAGTCTGGATCTGCCGTGCCGCGCCATGCCGCATCGCATTAGCTGGCCAGCAGCCGGGCTAGGAACAAGAGTTCCGAGCGCCAGCGGGCGCTTCTTTTCCTACGCGCTTTTCCCATCCGTCGTCGCCTCTCGTCTGTCACATTCTGTCACCTCACTTGACGACCTCTCATATTTACTCCCGCACAGCCTCCTGGAGATGACGATAACCAATAAACGGCAGACGCCGCGTGCCTCGACGTCGGCTCGCATCCAGCACCGTTTGCCGAGCGCCTCTGCTCGCCTGCTACGGCTGGAGGACGCGGAGGGGCCAAACGACGTGCATTCTGTGCTGTTGGACGCAGAGTCAACACGAACTTGCATCTTATGCGGTTGGACGCAGAGTTCCAATATTCTTCGTATTCTCCACTGACCAGTCTTTGCTCGTCGCTGATGCTCAGATCCACTTGCCATGCCACGGCGGCTCGGTCGGCCGTTGCCTGTTTGGCGACGACGGGCCGGCCAGACTCGCCGCGACTCCGTCTCTCACCTGGCCGCGCTTGGACGACGAAAAAGCACGCATCAATTGCGAGTGTCGAGGCCAAGCGAAGCACATCCATTACCGGAGCGAGTACAAACGCGCGTGCTACTTGCGCAGCCACGCTTCACAAAGACTAATTAGCAGTATGGTACAGAGCTTCCAACGACGACCCGCGGCGTTGTCCGCTATCCTACTCAATCTCGACGAGCCACGACTCGCTCCATCAGGCCCAGGGCTGGTCGGTGGCAGAACACCGCTGGCCATGTGCGACGCCGTCTCCGTACTGTGCAGGACCCGGCTCCCCTCGATCCCCCCCGGCAGCATCTTGATTCGGCTGCTCGAGCCCCCGATCGGGCCCGTAGCGAGGCCTAGTCGAGTCAGTTTGAAGCGCGCCGGACCTCACCTCTGCAGTTGTACACTTACTCGGCTGCCTGCCATCTGCCGTCTGCCCTGGCGCGGCGCACCTGTTCCAGGAGGAAGGCGGAGTTGTGCGCAGAGATCCCATCAGCGCCGTTCCTGTCAGCGCCCCTCACCGCTTATCAGAGTTCCCCACGACGAGATCGTCCGCGTCTTGCACGATATGGACCGTCGGCGCGCTGAAGACCGAAGCCGCCGCCGTGAAGCTCAATACCAATATATCGCACACACGCAACTGCCGACCAACCCATCACCGAGGCGACTCGGGGAAGAGCAAGCGCCTTCCACTCCACTCCCCGCGCAGCCGAAGCGCCCCTCCAAAACGCACACGCAGCCGCCAGCGACTCCGTCCCCGAAACGACCTAGAGAGGAGCATGCACCTCCCACTCCGCCCCCTACGCATCCAAGGCGGTCCCTCAGAAGACACACGGAGCAGCCAGCCTCCCCGTCACCGAATCGACCTAGAGCGGAGCAAACGCTTCGCACTCCACCGCCCACGCGGTCAAAGCGCTCCCCGAAAAGGCCTCGGCCGATGCGAGAAACCGTTCAACTCCAGCGGGACTCTGTCGAGTCCACTCTACATCACTATGACTCCTGTTTCCGCGCCAAGGAGCAGGCGTCATCAACAAGATCCTGGTGCGACGAAGTCCCGGTTGCCCTCCAAGTAGAGGCCGCTAAATCGTTCTATCAAGCGTTTACCGAGGAACGGACGTTGCCGATTTCCCACTGCGTCTTCTGCTACAGAAAGACTCCGCCTTGCGAGCTCTCCACCGTGCAATGTGAGGGGTCGTCTGTCACTCTCCCTGCTGCAGGCGACCAGGACTATCCAGAAGTGGCATATCGTCGTATTTCCGAACAAGGTGGACGATCTTGTTGCCACCGTTCTTCCCCATCCCTTGCTGCAGGCCATTGAGAACATCCACGTCTCTTGGAGCGGTTCGGGTAAGCCTGGCTCCGCAGACGTCAGACACCTGCTTCAGGTGCGCAAATCTCGGGTGGCGGCCGCCCTGGCATGGCTGCAAAGGAACAACCCGCTTTACGAGAATGTCGCAATCAACCAAGCAGAGATGGATGGCTGGCAGTATGCCGACGGCTCCAGTGTTCCGACCGTCATCATGGACCGCATGCGAAGGGAGGAACGGTCGACCGTCGAAAAGATACAAACGGACCATATAGTCCCGGACACTGATCGAGGATTAGAGGAAAATAGCTTCAGAAGCATCGATGACCTCGTGAGCTCGATAGAGCCTACCTTCGCCGCTGAGTCTTGCGATGCGGACTATGCTCTGTCGACTGAACAGAGTCGGCCCTCGCCCTGTGAGCCGGCCCCCGACTCGGCTGTCCTCAGCCACGAAGTTGACACCGTCTGTGAGACGTCTGCGTCCGGCATGTTTCCTCTCGACGAACCGGCTGCCTTCGCGGAGACCGATAAACTGTCATTTCTGGCGGACATCGTCAACACCAATCCGGATCGACATGACAGCTCTGGATCGTGCGTTATGCAGGTACAAACCACGGGAGATCGGCCGTTTGTCCGAGTAGAGCGCGGTGAGGATTTTGCAGACAACTTGCACGAAGATTTCTTCCCTCGAACATTTCCAAAGCTTTTCCCTTGAGGAAAGGGCGGCCCGAAAGCAAAGTGCGATTCGAGCCCCAACCTACAAAGCGACCCTGCTGGCCGGCATCCAAATCACTCGCTTAGTTACTGGGCCAGATACGTATTGCAACGGCATGGCGGCCGGTTTGCCACCCATCCTGTCTTCTGTTTCTTGGTGTTCAACATCCTTCTTCGCTCCTCCAACCGCCGCATCAGCATGGTCCGTGTCGCGAAAGATTCCTTCCATAGACTTGAGCAAGCCTATGCGAACTTGACGCAGGACCGTCTGAAGAGGGCCGAGGCGGAGATGCGGGAGACGAGGACTACGTCGGACCCCGACATATCGCTCTTGCTTCGCGAGCTGTCGATTTTTGGTCATGCACAACCGCTCTCGAACGAATCCCGTTTGCTTATGCGGAGGAAGATACAAGCTGTTAACATTTGGGCTGGAATGCCTGCAATTTGGATTACCGTCAGTCCTAACGACATCAATAATCCGGTAAAGATGAAGCTCGCCATTTATAGGCTCCACGACCGTGAGTCTGCGGAGGAGCTTTTAGCCGACCTTCGTGAAAAGTACGACAGGATCGCCCTCAGCACCATGGATCCAGTCAGCTCGGCCATTTTCTTCCACAGAGAAATATCCTTGTTCTTTGACAAGTACGTGAACCCGGGCCGAGAATCCATCTTTGGGAAGATCGGCCACTACTACGCGACGGTGGAAACGAACGAACGAGGCAGCCTCCACTTGCATGGACTCCGCTGGCTGCACGGCAACATTCAGTTACCGAACCTGATGGACGACATGGCCAACCCCGCGGAAGAAGCATACCGTGCCCAAGTGATCCGGTACGTAGACTCGGTCTTTCATGAGTGTTTAGACGAAGATGCTGGGAAAGCCGTGCGACAGCAGAGGAAGCCCATCCATCCCGTGGAGGAGGTTATGACGAGCACCTCGGCTCTCACCGCGGCCTTCGACGACGAATCCAACTTCATCGCGTCCTGTTGCCAAGTGCACTCCCACACCTACACCTGCCTCAAGTATTCTCTGAAAGGGGCCATCGAACAGGGGGGAGATCAACAGAAACGGACGGCGTGCCGTTTCAAAGCACCATGGAAGATCGTCGACGAGACAGGATTCACGGAGGAGGGCCTGCTTCAGATCCGGCGCAACCATCCGCTCGTCAATCGGTATAACAAGTCATTGGCGGTCGGCCTTCGCCACAATCACGACGTCGCGATGATCTTGACCAAAACCAAGGGCCTGGCCATGGTGTATTACATCACCAACTACGCGACTAAACTGGATACGCCGATGTGGAAACGCGTCGCTCTCGCTGCCGAGGTCGCCCGCCACATTCGCGAGGCCGGTGGGTCGAGGTGTCGCGCACCAGATCCCGCCCTGCGCGACGACAGACAGCAGGCAGTCTTGAACGAAAGCCGCCAGTTCCTGATGAGAGCGGCAAATCGCATCTTCTCCGAGCGACAACTCTCGGCTGTAGAGGTCTGTTACCACCTCCTTGGATATCACACCGACTTTACCAACGTGCCGCATTGGTCCTTCCTAAACCTCACAGCTCTCTACTGGACAATCTTTCGGCTATGGGCACATCTCCGCCATCAGGCCGGCGAGCTGACGGACGCTGAACACCCCCCGGAGACCATCCCGCTGAGGCAGGGAGGTCGGGCCCTTTTATACTTAGATGCGTACGCGTACCGGGGCCATGTTCTACGAGACTTATGCCTGTACGACTACATGTCAATGATTCATCTGGTGCGTCGGAAAGGGCACAGTGAAGACGAGTCTCGCATTTGTCTCGATGGGCCGGATTCCGACTGTGACGGCTGGATGCAAAAGCTTGACGACCCGACCAGTACGCCGTCCCAATCTTCCAAGGATACATCAGCGACGACCATGAGGACGATCACCCAGTGTATATTAAGCGGTACGCTCTGAATTTCCACCACTGGTCCGTCTAACGTTCTGTACAGGAATTCTGTCCTACATTTGGCGTTATTCGTCCCCTGGGAAGACTTCCTCTTCGAGAGACAAGGCGATATCACCGATATATGGACGAGGCACCGTGCTAGGCTTTGTCCCCGCCTCCGGTTCCACGTCTCCAATATTTCTCTTTTGAGAAAGTCAGCTGAGGATGCGCGTAAAGACGCGAAGCTCTGGGCAAGCCGGTCGGAGGGCGACGACACGATTGACGTCGAGTACCCACTTGACGATGGCCACTACGAAGAGGAGCCTGCGGCGATGGCTCATCACCAGGCCTACACAGCTCTACTCCAGATCTTGCAAAATTCCGTGCAGGATGCTGACGCCGCCAAGGGGTCCCCCGCCCTCAGAGGTTTAATACGCGACCTGTGCGAGGAGAACCCCGCCGAAGAGGGACAACCTTTGGTGCAGCGTCAGGAGACTGTATACCGGGATATACCCCGAAACCAAGGTGACGCCCACGCCCTGTGCGAACCCCCCATGTTATCTCGAGATGATGTCAAAGCAGCAGCTAAGGCCCAAGACCTACTCCACCTTCGGATGCTAGACGACATCGAGAGTGGTTCTTGGGGCACCGTACTCTCCTCGAATGGCGCCGACATCGACGATAGGCTAGCTCGCTACGACGATGCGGAGATCGCCATTGCGCACCCACGTAGTGACCTCGATGAACAAGGCCCTAGAATGCTCGTAGACTTCAGTCCCGCGACTGGCTTCGTGGAAATGGGCTACACCGCCGCAGCCACCTTTACACTAAACTATCTGCAGACCATGGCGCTTCAACTTGTTTGTGCCTTTCTGGATAAGTATACTGCTAACCCGGACTCAGCCGGTCAACATCTACAGTATACCGGCGGGCCAGGTGGCACGGGAAAATCGAGGATTATCGATGCTTTGAAGGATGTCTTCGCGGCGAGAAACCAGCTGCATCTTCTGCAGATAACCGGCACATCGGGAAGTTCGGCGGCACAAGTCGGTGGCACGACGATCCACTCGGCCTGTGGCTTATATTCCCATCGCGATCCAAACAAACCGCCTCCCCCTTTCTCGGAGGCGAAGAAATGGATCTGGAAACAGAAGCTGGTGCTCGTCATCGACGAGGTCAGCATGCTGGGAGGAGCCACTCTGCACAACGTCAGTCGTCACCTGCAGGCACTCCGTGACTGTCCGGACGAGCCGTTTGGCGGGATGCCTGTAGTTCTCCTGATGGGAGGCTTCTACCAGTTCGCCCCCGTGAGGGAAACAAGCCTCCTGATCAACAGACCGCCGGACGGGACCCTGGCCCCCCTGCGACAAGCGACCGTCTCTCACCACAGTGGCTGTAGATTGTGGCATATGTTCAAAACCGTTGTGCTCCTCGAAGACCAAGTCCGCGCACGCAACGATCCCCAACTCGGCGCGCTCCTGGATCGAGTTCGTAACGGGCGGCAGACACAGCGAGACCTGGACTTGCTCAACGCCAACATCATAGGACGTGCCCAAGTCAACTTCCATGACGGTTTGCGTGCTATAACGCCGCTGAACCGCACCCGGTGGGCCCTCAACATGGAAGCTGTCGTGGGCTGGGCGCGCTTTAACAAGCGGCATATTTCCATCTTTGTCTCGACCCACACCTGGCGCAATGGCACCCTTTCTCAAAGCATCGTAGCACAAACCATAGGCCAGGGTGACGACTCTACCTGCAAAGTCCCCGGCGTCTTCTTCTACGCCCAGGGCATGCCTGTGGTTGTGAACAAGAACATCTACACTGGCTTGAAAGTTGTGAATGGGGCGGAGTTTACTGCCGTGGACGTAATACTCGATCCCAATCACCCAGGATACCACTTGGCGGATGACGTGACCATCCACTTCGGGCCGCCGCTGGGCATTCTTCTGCAGTCCGAGGAGACGAAAACCTTGGCGATACCATCCCTCCCGGTGGGGACGGTGCTCATCCGACCCATGTCACATACGCTCGACTCGACCAACTCTCACTTCAGATTCTTGTCGGCAAGATGCACTCGACGTGGATTACCCCTTGCCCCGGCGTTCGTCCTCACTGACTATAAATCCCAGGGTAAAACGTTCGTACAAGTACTCTTGGAGCTGCGTGGAAATCGTCTGACCAATGGCGAGCCCTCCAAATGCGATTTCACGAGCCTCTATGTTCAACTGTCCAGGTGTACTACGCTTCATGGCATCAAGCTCCTCAGTCCCGTGAGATACCAGGATTTTATTGACAATACGCTAGATCGAGCCATGCTTGATGGAATGCGCAGACTCACAAACTTGGCGGCGCAAACGAGATCGGCATATGAAGGTGGCGATTCGGGAAAGCAGTGACAACTGACAAAGTGGTCAATCCGTCGTTTATGTAGAGTTTTGGTGCGTAGAAAAGTTACACCTGATAAGGTGATCGGACCGCACGCCAATCGTCTGGATCTCGCTCCCTGCAGCCCCGCCCACCGTTCCTCAAGGCATTGGCGGGCCCCGGAGGGGACCGGTCTCCTCCAGTGTCTGAAGAAGCTAAAGATGTTGCCACCACGTGCTGCGCGGCAGCTTTTCGCAGCCACAGTTGCGCCGAGTGGCCCGTCAGCACCAGCTTGGCTGGTGAAGGTGAACCGGAATCCAGAAAAATGGGGCGGAGCATGTAATTGTGACGTGACGAAATTTTCAAAACGCGCCGTTACTGGTTCAGACCTCCGCCATTTCACATGAGATCGCACATTCTGGTGGGTATCGGATGCCTGGTTACTCAAATCGCCACCTGGTCTGCGGGCAGTCGTACGTGCTGGTATTGGGTACCCTTACTGTCCCTTTGGATATTGCCGCCATGTCTGCCTAGCTCCAATTCAATCGTCATTTATTATGTAACTCCCATATAGTTGTACAATATATATATTGAAAATGTCGCATCATTCTGTCCACTTGGACACTTCCCAAGGTTCAAAAGCTTAGGAGCCGCACCTCTACCGCTTGTAAGGACGGACACCAAAGAGAGATTGTCTTGCCCATAAGTTGGAGGTATGTGTGTCTTGAGTACCGTGCTTCATTTACACCAAATAATGCTAAGTCCCCGCGTGGGTGCAGCAACTGACTTCGGCTGACTCTTCACCCTTCCTGTTTCATGTCAGCGATTTTATTCTCAGTCATCCTCCGTCTCCGTTCGCCACTATTATCCTCGATCTCGCTGTTTGGGCCACTTCTATTCGTTTTGAGTCTGCATTACGCATGGCTACCCCACCGTCAACTGCACATTCCCCATTTCCCCGAACCCCGATTCTACTATTCCACGAGCTAACCCTGCCGCGGAGTTAATCCACAGCGAACTTCATTTTCCGCTAACAACGGACCAGATGAGTACCAAGCCGAACCGCGGTGCCGGTGAGTGCACGCCCTTGATCCACGACGAATCATCATCAGGGGACGATGGCCGCGTCGTACAACCTCAGCAGCGACCATTCGCCTACACCTTCTTCCTCAATTACAATCACACACCTGGAAAGGATAGCAACAGGCTGGCCGTCAGGAGCCTGGCTTACACCTGGCATGTCACCAAGGTGACTCTTCTCAGCAGTATATTGGACCCTAACTGCTCTACTTTGCCGCGACTGACACGCCTCAGACTATGTGAACTTTCTCCTCCTCGTATTGCCCATAGGCATCATAGCCGGCGCCACGGGCTGGAACCCGACCGCCGTCTTCGCGCTCAACTTTTTCGCCATCATCCCTCTCGCCGCTATCCTATCCTTTGCCACAGAACAAATTGCGATGAAGCTCGGGGAATCTATGGGGGGGCTCTTGAACGCCACGTTTGGTAACGCTGTGGAGCTGATTGTACTCCGCCTTCACTCGATTCAACAATGACCGGGGAGGCTGATTATGTATAGGTCAGCATTGTCGCCCTAAAAGATGGTCAGATTGAGGTTGTGCAGTCCTCCATGCTCGGCTCTATTCTATCCAACCTCTTGCTCGTCATGGGCATGTGCTTCTTTTTGGGTGGCCTTTGCCATCGTGGCCAGACTGGCAGCGGCACGGAACAAGAATTCTCTGCCGCCGTTGCACAGACCACGTGCTCCCTGATGACGCTCTCTTCTGCTTCCTTGGTTATTCCTGCGGCCGTAAGGCTGCCTCTCTCCCGAATTGATGAATGCTATCCCGGTAACTGACTCGAGGCAGTTGTACGCTGTCATGAACCAGAATGGTTCCGATGACAAATTTCGGGTCGCCCTCGTCCTGTCCCGGGTAACGGCTATCATACTTCTCATCCTCTATATCCTTTACCTCGGTTTCCAGCTCCGAACGCACAGCAATCTCTTCGACGCCGAGGGTCAGAACATCGCGGAGCACGAAGACGAGCAACCTAAAATGGGCGCGCTCTCTGCCGCCGCGGTCCTCATCGCCGTCACGGTTCTCGTTGCCATCTGTGCCGAGTACCTGGTTGGAAGCATCGACGACATTGTGGAGAGCGCAAACATCAGCAAGGCGTTCATTGGTTTGATTCTAATCCCTATTGTGGGAAATGCCGCTGAGCATGTTACCGCTGTGGTGGTCGCCCTGCGCAACAAAATGGACTTGGCCATGAGCGTTGCCATTGGTTCCTCTATCCAGATTGCTATGGGTCTTACGCCCTTCCTAGTAATTGTTGGTTGGATCATTAACCGGCCCATGAGCCTCCACTTCGAGACCTGTAAGTTCTGAAATCCCGTATCCAATGACCCATGGCAGGCGAGGGTCTAATTTCGTCAATAGTTGAGACGGTGGCATTCGCGGTGTCGGTTTTGGTCGCCACGTACACGGTTCAGGATGGCAAGTCCAACTACCTCGAAGGTGCCATGCTTCTCAGTCTTTACATCATCATTGCCGTCGCTTTCTACGTCACTCCCAGCGACGCCCTGCGCAAGGCCACGAGCCTCATTCCGGGCTAAATGCGCGGTTGAAGCCGACCTTACAACCTAAGAACGAAGGAAGATAGGCCGAAATCAGCCACCCACTGGTGCGCCTTGTCGTCGCAGCGGCCGAAAGCGATAGACAAGACACAAAGTCCACGACAATCATTTGGCGGGGTGGGAGGGGAGTGATTGCGGGGGAGACTCGTTGCGTAGCCTCGCCGGGGGAGGCTCAGACAGACGGCCGAGACAGTTCTTGGTCGGTTAATTAATGTTGAACCTTGTCCCCTTGCACTTCCAACGGCTTGGGATAACCCGTCGACATCATGTAACTACGTACTGTGATGTGCCGCCGTACAGTAGGCTCACCCACTAACCTTAAAGTGGGCGCTGATCACCAGATCACCCGAATGAACGGAATATCGACCTTTGCTCTTCAAGATCGACGTAAAAACCGCCCAGAGCCTGCCTGATCAATTAAATACATTGACTGCAGTCTTCAATTTGCCATTTTCTGGATATCTTTGCGGCCTCCATAAACCATTTCTTGCACCTGTTACGGGGCTGGTTTTCGGCCCTTTCAACCGCTCGCCGAGCCTTCGCCAATCCATCATGCTTCATTTCCTGCACCATGCCACGTGCTTGGGCCACTGTAAGCACCCATCCTTCTTCCGACCTTTGGTGGGATGCGTCCAGGTTCCATGGGGACCCTTATACCAAAGTTAAGTGAGCGGATAGGGGGCCCAAGAGAGCAGGGACTCCTGTCGTCGCCCTACTCCTGACCTGTTCGGTCATTGACCTCTGGTCGGTCGCTCTGCTCCCACACGGCTCATCTTCGCTCCGCTCACCGGCTAACGGGTGTGTTTAGGGTGTGTGTTACGGTTGGAGTGTTTGTTTGTGGGACTACAGTTTGGAGAGAGACTGTTACTGTACAGGCTTTCTAATCATACGCCATACACCATACAGACCTGTATGACTTATGGCGTATGATTTATTCTCGTATGGCGAAGTAAATCATATATTGCCATACGGAAAATGACATCATGAGCCCATATTACCGCTGATGCCTCCTTCCATTGGCCCCATATTGTTCAACCTCCTCTGCCTTTAGCCCTGCTGTTATGCCGCTGCGTATCCAACTGTTCAAGCACTCCCCCCGTTCAATCGTCGGTGCTCCAAGGAGCATTCGATCCCATGAAATCGTACGCCGTGCTCCGGAAAATGTACGTTCGGGGTCGGCAGACATGGCGGGTATTGAGAGAATGTCTGTTGCCATCTTCGACAGTCGAGGAAAACGCTCCTGCTGCTCATCGCGGAGCCACCACACGAGGGCGGAGCAATCAATTGGTACTGGTGATTGGGAAGTGTAGGCTTCATACTCGTCGACGTCGGACTCTGTACCTATGTCATTGAGCTCCTGGGCAAGCAGGTCATACTCATCCTGCTCCAGTGCCGGGCAATGGAAGGAGTAGTACAAACGCTTGGGAGGTTCTTGTATTCGTCTTCCCACAACTTCTTCACACCCGTAAAGATCTTCTTATGCCATGGCCTTGGCCAATTTTTGTGTATATGGACTCTTCCTCGAGACGAGTGGAGAATTAGCGCTGCACCGTATGCCGGGCTCTCGTCGGAGAGCTGGTAATATTTGTCAAAGGCATGCCAGCTCGTCAGCACTGGGCCGAGTATCTGTTGATTCATCTTGTACTTGTTGAATGCTTGCTGGTAGTGCTTGTGGAGGACGTCCATCATAAATAACGTGCGATCAAGCGTTGAACAATAGCCCTCAGTAAGGAGAGTTATCTTCCAAAATGGCTGCAGGAAGTTCCGTGTCTCACGGAGAATTTGCCAATCTTGTGGTGCTAAGTAGTCTGTTCACAAGAGCGTCGTAGTACTTGTCCTGATACCACTTGATATGCTCCTCCTTGTCAAGAGCGGTATCCAGCAGGAGAAACCACGAGTTCCAGCGTGTATCGTTATCGAGCCCGAGAACTTTGCCGGCACGCCGCCGAAAGAGGTTGTACCTGTAATCGTTCGCCCTAATGTGGATTGCGATATTGGTCCATCTCTTCAATTGCCTACAGACTTCTCAACAAGCAGTCAGTTATCAAGCAGTACTGATTACTGATTGATACTGATATGATACTGATATGATATCAGTATCAGTATACTCCTAATCAATCAATCAGTATATCAGTAATTCACGTGACCCGCCTATGCTTGACTTCCAAGCAGGGTGGCGATCAACTCAACGTCAACCAAGAGGTTGACAACCAGGTTGACGTCAATCAACCCAACCCAACTCAACGGAACAAATTCTTACTAATCAACCCAATCAATATCATGATGAAATTGAGTTGATTGCGTTGAAGATTGATTAGGTATCGCGACGATTTTCCCCAGACCTTGGTGCCGGGTAGCTCAGCTTCAGTCGCGGCCTGGATTAGCGCTTATTTGGACGTGTTCCCACCCGCGCCTCACTGCTTGGTAAACATACAAAGTATATGGTGAAAACACGTCGCGCTTCAAAATGTGATTGGGCTGAGGCTTATAAGTACGCGTTAACGCGTCTTATGCTTCCAGATAGCTCAGCCTGATCTCCTCTTCACGACCCGCCATACCTGTATCCTATCTATCATTACATCCTCGGCTCTGCCTATCTGCTTTGGCGCCATGGATTCCGTAGAAGCTTTCCCTTTCGCATCGATGCCTTTAGCACCAGCTCCATCCATTACTGAGCCGGTCACACCTTCTGAGACTCGCGTTAGTCGACAAGATGAAGATCGGCTGTTTTGTCACTTCCGTGGCTACACGTGGTCCCAGCGGAACAGAAATACTAAATCATGGGTTTGGGAGTACGGCTTTGATATCGAGAAAGGACCGGATCGGAAATGGGTTTGCAGAATTTGCATCGAGCGGAACAGGCCGAAGCCCGGCAATGTGATCTCCGTCGGCACCCAGAATGCTGAGCGTCATCTCTGGGAACATCACAAGATTCAAGATCCGTCCGGAAAACGATCTGCGCCATCGTCTCGAAGGAAATCGTCTTCGGGATGCCAGACGATAACGGATGCTTTCAATCTTGACCTTCACGCACCTCGAGAGCAAGCGATTGCGAACCGGGCGACGTTAATGGGCCCTTGGGTTTCGTTATCGGGCCCTTGAAATGTGGCTCAGACTGTGGCTGACCGGCAACCCTTTGCCTGTGCGCGCCTGGTGCACACGTTTGCCGGCGTCATAGGCCCGACAGCATCACTGTATTTCATTCACGTAGAGCCATTGAACGTAGGGTTATTAATGTAATGTAAAAATGTAAATGAGTGAGGCGATTGAACAGGCTCGTGGTATATATGCCCCAGGCTACGTAGCTACAATGATACAGTCCCTGATTGGGCTCTCCCTCCGTAATGCGGCTACGGCGCTCTCTGCATCGTTAGATGCCTCGAGAAAGGTGATTCCATTGGTGCGGCGGTGGTGCGTTGGTGATGCCCTCACTTTCGTCGGCGTGCGTTTGTGCAACATACGTCGTAAAAATGTTGACACGGGGTCTGTCACAATTTGCAGCGAGGGCGCGGTAGTCATGTGACTCTCAGCCACATTTCAAGGGCCCGATAACGAAACCCAAGGGCCCATTAACGTCGCCCATATCACACGCATCCACCCCTTCAGAGTCCCTTCTTCTACGCGTGCCACAGAACACGTATTCCCGAACGGGCTGCAGCCGCTGAGATGGCCCTGGCGCACAGGACTGCAGGCCTTTCGGCCGCTGAATCAAGCCTAATTCTCGACCATCACGGTCTAGGTAGCCGTCTCTCAGCAAAAGAGTTCTACAACCTGAGCCGTTCCGAAGGCAGACGCACCAATCAGGAAGCGCTAGACCTCTTGCTGACGTGTTTGGAGTTTGAAGACTTCCGGGTTCGTTGTTTCTTCAAATATCTTCTTGATGACCAAGGCCGGCGTACCGCACGGGTTCTGGAGCACCTCTTCTTCTGCTCTTCCGAGCAGATTCGTCTAGGGAGACGATTCGTCAGTGGGTTTCTGATGCAAAGCGATGCGACGTTCAATACCAACTCCATTCACTTGCCTCTATCTGTCATGGTGGGAATCACAAACACGGGAAAGACGTTTCCTCTGGCTTTCGCCTTCATCAAGTCCGAATCGGCCGAGGCTTTTGAGTTTGTAAATGCTCAATTGGCAGAGTTGATTTGGTACGACTGCCCATCGCCTCGAGTCGTGCTTGGGGATCAAAGCAAAGGGCTCGCAGCCGCAATGGCGTTGTCTCAAGCGAGGGCTGATCAAGGCTCTCGGCGTGGAGGGGAGCAAATCCTGCAGCTCTGCGAATGGCATGCCGCAGAGAGCATAAAGAAGCGGCTGCTGGATTCGGGGAGATACACGAAGGAGCGAAGAGAAGATCTACTGCGACTTATTTGGGAGTACATACAAGCGCCTGACGAGGAGCAGCTTGGAAAGGGGCGACACAAGCTGCTTGCAGAAATGCGAGAGCCAGAACGCCTTTACGTCGAGAACAACTGGAAAGAAAAAGAGAAGCAATTTGCTCGAGCACATACACGGCATTACCCAAACCTAGGATGCAACACTACTCAGCGAAACGAGAGCTACCACGTTGTGGTGAAAGCATCACTCAACAGGCAGCTCCCTTTGCAGGTCGCTTGTCAAAAACTTGCTCAGAGCTTGAAGAAGCTAAGCCATAAGATCACCGACGACGAGAATCGAAGCAGGATAGACGTCCCAAGACTCTTGGATCGACCTGCGTTTCAGCAGCTTATCGGGAAGGTCCCGCACTATGTCCTCGGCAAATTGGCTCCGGAGTGGGAGGCAGCAAAGGGTCTGAGGTGGATGCAGGGCACCGAGCTGGAGAAGGAGCGCGAGACTTTGCGCGCTTCAAGCCAGCCAGGATGTCCCTTCTCTTGTGAACTTCCATCAAGGTACAGCCTCCCTTGTCGCCACTGGCTGTACGAAGTCGTCGTCAGATCTTGGTCTATACCACTCAGCCTCCTTCATCCGCGATGGCTCCTCGACGGTCCTGCAGTGGTTCGTCACTGGAGCATGTCGTATGGAGATGCAGCGCCTACAGACGCAGACAGACCAGCAGACCGGTATCGAGACGGTGGCCGGAACATGGTCCTCCAATCAGGGTTGGAAGTAGTCCAGGCTCAGGCAGCCCTGAGTGGCCAACAGGCCGAGGAGTTCTCGCGACTCTTTCGTCTACAAAATGAACGCCTGATCGCAAATTTCCAAAGGCATGCCCAGTCAAGAAGTCTTTTGCCTCCAGAGTTGCCTTCCGCTTTGCAAATTCCCGAGCTGAAAGAGTTCAAGTCTCATGGTAGCACAAAAAGGCGATATATGACTGGTCCCGAAGCTGCAGAGCGTGATGCCGATAGAGAGGATCACGCATCGAGATCAAGTCAGGAACTTCGCAGCTCTACCAACCAATCATTGACTACGCGTCTTGTTCTGGCTGATGCTCGCCAACCTATGGACGGAAACCAACTGCAAAGGTCATGGAGATGACGGCCATGGCTGCTAAGCAAGGTGTCAAAAAGCCGACCAAAAATACCGAAAATGAGGACCCTGAGCCGCGGCGCAAAAGGAGGAAGGTTCTCAAGCAGGATGAGACGCAGTTGGAGCTGCAGCAGGAACCCACCCAAGATTGTATAGCAGTTGGTTCAACCATAGATTGAAGAAAAAGTACTTCCGTCCATTCTGACGATAGCGCAGACGCGGTCAATTCAGATCCTTGTTTAGCGTGATAATCCTTGTCAGTTGACTGTCCGAGCCTGACTGTCCGGAGACATTCCGGCCAAGTGGGGGCAGTGTCATCTCGCAACAAACAAAGGCAAATCCGAACCTTCCATCCACCATCAACCGTACTGGCCGGATTGATGCTGTTCGAGATCATTAAAGAAGACCATCGGCATGGAAGGCGAAACTCCGAATGAAATGCAAGAGCTGCTGCGTAAGGCACAGCTGCGGGCTGAAGCCGCTGAAAAACTCTTTGAGGAAGAAAGACGACGACGCGAAGGAGCAGAGCAACAACGCCAAGCAGCGGAGCAACAACGCCAAGCAGCAGAGCAACAACGCCGAGCAGCAGAGCAAAAACTCGGAGCAGCAGAGCAACAACGCGAAGCAGCAGAGCAAAAACTCGGAGCAGCAGAGCAGAGAGCAGAAGCATCCGAGCAACAGACACAACTGACTACTTTCAACGAATACCTCGATGCGTGTCATCGGTCGGTCTTCACCAAATTTAAGGTGGAGCCCAATCCCGACCGGTTATCACGAGGTTCGTTGACCAATCCACAAAGCAAACGGTGTCCCACAAACCTGCGGCAATGGCCAGAATTCCTGGAGCAGCAAAGGCGCATATTCGGCCTTCTCCTCGACACCTTCCCTTGCGACTCGGATCGGCACATCGAGAGCGAGCACTTCCTGGCAACCATGGGCGCCAGGATTGGCGGACGAAGCATCGCGGACGAGAAAGTCCTAGAATTCTTCTTGCACAATGCCGTGGAGGACCCCGTGAAGAATATCATCAATCAGCTTGTCAAAATACCAGCCGTCAGAAAGGCGTTCGATCTTGACGACGGCATCGTCTTCGAGAACCACCCGCACGCGCTGAGTGAAACGGCAGAAGAGGTGATCGACAGGCAGGCGCGTACGGTAGCACCAAGCACACCAGGGCACGGTGATAATCTGAGGAAGCTGCAGGCGGACCAGATCTGCATCTACCGCTCCGACGATGCCCGGAGGGAGCAGACAAGGGCCTTCATCTGCGAGTACAAGCCGCCGCACAAGTTGACGGCCCAACACCTGCATGTCGGTCTGCGCGTCACGGACATCTACAAAGAAGTCGTAAACCGGAAGACGATACCGACTTCAGAAGACCCAGAGGCGCGCTTCGCATATCACGCCGAAAGGCTGACCGCGTCAGCGATCACGCAGACGTACCGTTACATGATCGAAGGCGGCCTCGAGTACAGCCTCCTGACAACCGGCGAGGCTATCGTGTTCCTCAAGGTTGATTGGAAGAATCCAGAGACACTTTACTACCACTTGGCAGTGCCGCGCACCGAAGTCGCTGCCCAAACGAAGGACGCTCATCTCTGCACAGCCGTCGCTCAGTATCTGGCCTTCACGCTGCTAGCCATCGACAGGTTAGGAACGCGATCGCACGGCCAGGATGAACGCGACCGGGCTACAAAGACGCTGAATAAGTGGGAGGTGTCATTCGATCTGACATACCGGTCGATCCCCGACGAGGACCGGTCCTTTCTCTCGGACAGCTCGCCGGGCTACCAACCCCCTACATACGGCAACGAAGATCGATCACCGATCCGTCCACGAAAAAACCCGCGGCGCGGTCAAGGTCACACCGATGCCGGTATCCCGCCCTCGAAACGAAACGACGAGTCCGAGTCGTCGGATGAGGAGCCGAATCCAAGGGCGCCGACCACCCCAACGCCACCCCAACGGAATACGCGAGAAGGAGCCCGACGGAGTACGCGCCTAGCCATGCGACAACGAGGCGGCAGCGTCCATAACTGCGGGCAGCGTCGACAATTCTGCACCCAGAAGTGCCTTCTTGGTCTGGTCCGAGGACATGCTCTTGACCAGAGCTGCCCAAACGCTGCACTTCACCGCCAAGAGGCGACATATTGTGATGGCGCAGCCCTCCGTCACCCCGTCGACCACGCACAGTGGCTGAACCTGCTCCGGGCACAGCTACAGGAGACACTCGACGACGGCATCACACCCCTCAAGCAGAGCGGTGCTCGCGGTGTACTTTTCAAGGTAACATTGCTTGATTATGGATACACGTTTGTGAGCAAGGGCACAATCAAGGCATTTGTCCCCGATCTCGAACACGAAGCTGCCGTCTATCGACGCTTGGATGATCTGCAGGGTGTCCACGTGCCTGCGTTCCTCGGCGCCATCGATCTGCGATCCATGAACAAGACGTACTTTTTCGACCTCAGAGTGTACATAGTTCACCTGACATTCCTGGCGTGGGGTGGGAAGAGCTTGTATGAGGAACCAGGGGCTGTGCACACCGTGGAGCAGCAAGTCAAAGGCAGCTTGCGTGCCATGCATCAGCATGGTGTCATCCACAACGATGTGCGAGCTGAGAACATTCTTCTCTGTCGGGAAACCAACAGGGTGATGATGATTGACTTCGAGCGGGCGGTGCTATTGGAGCCGCCACGACCTCCGCTCGCAAGGATGGCGCCGAACAAGCGGCTCTTGCAAGACGCACTCGGCCAGCGAAAGCGTCATAAATCGCGTCGGGTGATGAAGTGCTTTTCCAAGGACATCCTGATGGCAAGTGACCTTTTCGTCACAACCAGTACGTAGGACCTAGGTCCGGGTTACCTCCAAAAAAGCTTGACCGAGCGGTGGCGGCTGGAAGATACACTGTGACTCGGGCGACGAGCCGGTGGGATTAGTGGCAAGCAAGAACGAATAGCCCAAACCCGCGCTGTCTCTGTATTACTACGTGAGTGATACCCTACTCAACTGTCGAGCTGACTTCGCTCGCACTTCCGCAACCAGTTGACGGCGTCATATGCCTACCAACCTGGTGCAATTTTGCTTCATCGCTGCTGTCATACAGCGGCGCATCCCCCACCTCCTCGAAGCGGATAGTAACATTCGTCATGGTCACCTTGCGTTCGTCGCCGATGATCGGATTCCACTCCAATCCCTCCGTCGAGCCAAGGGACAGATGCTGCATCACCGGAACGACGTTTCCCGTTTGTAGATATTCAGCATCGAATGACAAACGCTTTGTAGGACGCTCACTCAATCTCACAAAAGGTCTCTCCACAATCCGATGTCGAGTGTCTATCCTGTACTTGCGGAGGCAGTAGAAACGAAAATCCATCGAGACCACGAGACAGGCCTTCCATGTATCGTAATCGACGAAGTCCAGGATTCTTTCGTACATTTCCGGCGGAGGCCTTCCTCGTGACCTGGTTGCGGCACGGCGAGTAGCGGCGACGTGACTGTTTGTGCAGCTCTTTATACGCAAATGAAAGGTTCGTCGCTTGATTACGCAGTAGCTGTTGCCTAGCAGCCACAGCGGCGTTGCGTAGTAATATCGCCACCGCATGAATAAACCTTCTAGGCAGGCTTGATGTACGACATGACTCCTGCAACGAAGGCGGCGTGAAGGTTGCATTTGCAAAGCTTGGGTCTCCAGTTGCGGTGCACGTGGCAATGACGGTTCCTGCGCCGCTGGTAGTGCTGAACAGACCAGTGCGCCCGGTGATGGGAAAGAGTCGAAAGACCCTGTCAATGAAAGCGCCGTTAATGCTGTCGTCCTCGACCCTGTCCCAAGTGCGGCAGGTGCCAATGGTTTCAAGAGATTTTGATAGCGCAAGGGACATGCTTTTGACCTCATTTGATGCCCTTGTTCATGGCAGTTACTGCATGTAGGCAAAGCTCTGGTCCTCAATGTTGCTTCGACTGTCTCGAACGCACTGGACTCTCTCTGAGTGCTTGTCATCGGCAGTTTTGACTTCGTTGCGATGATGTCGATTTTGGGGCGGGGCTCTAAGATCAATTGGGGAGTACCTCCTCGTTGAAGGTGCCAATGGGAGTGGAAGTGCTGTAGCTGAAGTGGCTGATCCTGACGTAATAGAGGCTCGAGCACATGAGCGCAGGGAAGACCAAAGGTCGCTGTAAAAACTCCTGTACAAGCTGGAAGTTCATTTTTCGAGAGACGTTTCCGCTGCCCCTCGGCTTTCCGTAACGCTTCGTGAGATACCCAGCCGCGAATATTGCTATACAATGTACCAGAGAGCTCAATGGGCGTTCGGATTTACTGCTTGGCTTGATTGGCCTGAAGTTCAGTTAGCTGGTTGAGAATGGCAAGCTTGATAGATATGGTGGATACATATTTGTTGTTGGCTGTCGGGAAACTGGCTATCCAGGCTCGCCTTCATCTGCTGGTCGTAATCTGTGATAACTACTTCGGGGAGCGGAATGTCGTGCTTATCATTCAATTGCCTGATCCCTTCCGCGAGGAATTGGAGCCCTTCACGTTTCTCATTGTCAATCAAACCGAATAAGGCATTATAGACAGACTTGAGGCAAGTCTGTCCCGTGACCTGGAAGAGCGGTAGTTTGAAGCGATTCGTATTGTAGGTATTGTCGAAGCTCATTATTTCTGGAAAGCGTTTCCACATTCGGAGACAGTATGGAACGGTCCATATAAGGCCAACAAGGCGATCAGGCTCTGTCACAGACCACTTGACGATATATGGGATGCCCCCTCTCGTCAAAGAGCTTTATCAAGGCGGCTGTCGAGCCCAATCCGCCAAGCTTCTCGCGGCGCAAGAGCGCCCTAGCGTTGTACATGTCTTTCCTCGTGTACATTGTGTCGGGATGTTTTTCTCTGACAATGCCACGTACATCGCGCGCCCTTATCCCAACCCGCGGGCTTGTCGCTTCAATTGTTGCCTTCACAGAATCAGTAAGCCTCCGATGAACGGGATAAGCTGAGAGGCTCATACTGCGGTTGTGGTTGTGTTGGCTGTGCTGAGGATCGGCAAATACCCGCAGAGTCCACATATAGTCATTCTGTTCCAGGGCTTCCGCAATAACTTTCCACTTGCAACCACATTTGCGGGTGTGAAAGGCTGGCCCGGGGTTTCTTCAACAAGCAGGTGCCTTGTTATTGTCTATCTAAAGCTAAGGAGAAAGAAGCAGAAGCTCGAGGCCGCACCTCGACCTTTTTCGCTTCACATCAAATCCAACAGGGTCTTCCCGTATCTCGAACGGTCCTCAATACATACCCCTGCTTGATTGATTGGGGTCAGACCAGCACACAGGCCGCAACCAACGACTCGACCTTACGTCTGGCTTTGACTGAGGCATTTGTTGGTCCGGTTCCGCATCAAAACTGCCAACAAACTGAACGCCCGATGCGGGGCACCGTGGGTAGAGTTAAATAGAATTACCCTTCACATTTTAAGGCAAGAGTCAACGCCAAATCCATCGTTCTTTCTGATGCGGCCTGCCGATTGGTAACTTATCTCCTCCTGGCAACTCACCCAACATCTTCTTGACTTGACTCTCGCCGCGGCTTTGTATTCCGGTAGGTTACCTCATTCGATTGCTCGGAGACCAGAGTAAACCCATTGGTTTGGCCAGGCTATCACCGGACAGCTCAAGTCGATGCCGAGTCAATATGCCTCTCGCAAGATTGTTCTGGCTTCAATCTAGCCGAGGTAAGACGGAGCTTATTAGGCCAGTAGAAAGTTCTCCATAATCGCTTACGATCTGTCGAAAGTCGTCTTTGGTCCAGAACTTTTCGATATGACAACCAATGTATTCGACGACCAGTTTTTTCAAAGCTTCCGGTGTATCTTGCTTAAAGCTAAAACGAGCGAGAGCTATAATGTCGCAAAGGCGTTCCTCATATAGGGTGAAGGAAATTAACGTTTTGTGTAGCTTATGGATCGAGAGTTCCATCAGAGAAGAAATGCCGTAGCGATCGGCGAAAGTATACAACCAAGCGTGCGAGAGGAAGATCTTCGTGAAATTCTCCCATGGGGACACATTCCTAAGAGGTTGATAAGTGCAGAAAGGGCGGGAATCAAGATATTGTAGACTCGTGAAATCCTCCCACTGCTTTGCCTGCTTGGTATATCTTGGCAGATTAACACTTTTATTTTCTTTCACCACAACTTCGTGGATTGTGTAACGCTTGCAACGTTGACATCGCAATTTCTGAGGGATTTCCCCCAATACTTCCAGTTCGGGGGGTTCCGCGTAATCTTCCTCATCAGGCTTTTCGTCTTGAACGTATGAGTTCGCTTCCTTGGCAGTCTCAGCAAGTGTGAAACGCTCTTGCGGATAGTCAATTTGAACATCGGAATCCCCACCACACTCATTGCTGGGGCAGCCTTCTTCGTAGTCTGCAGTGTAAGCGAATTGAGCGAAACGCACAAAAGTCTGCTCGTCTATGTCCTCGAACACAACCTCTCCATCTACTGCTTCTTGGAAATTGCCATTGACAAGAGCATTTAGTGCTGGAGATTGGCTTGCTGCAAGAGCGGCGTGTATAGTAAACACCCGCTGACTGGGTCCAACTTTGAATCGAAAGGCTCGCGAAGAAGCAATGCTTCGTGATAACTACATCAGCCAGCTTGGTCGTGGCGAAGGCAATCGCAAGAAACAGAGAAACTTACTCCTCGTAGGATATTTTGCCCATTTTTTCCCGCCTATGCTGCTTCGAATTTCTTCAGTTCGAGCTTGCCCACAACGAAGGCTGCCTCGGACGCAACTCGAAAGCTGTGGCGAAAGCTTCTGAGATAATTTCCAACACAGGAGTGAAAGGCGATTCCAGAGGGTCTTGTCGATTGGAGTGACAATGCCGGAACACTGTACTAATTGAAGTGAAGAAGTGTCACAAACGTCTACCGAGAACCGGATTTATTTTGCATAAAGCTAGCGAAACGCCCCAACCGGATTTATATCCTGACGGAGAGTAGCTGTCTGTTGGTGGAAAAAGATGCAGGTCTTAGCCTCTCTGACGTGGCATGCGGCAAATGCTGCTCCGCAGCCGAAGTCGCAGAATTTGGCCCCTGTCGCCCGGCTAATGCGTACACTGACCATCCGCCCTACGCATCCTCCGGAGCCCACTCGCCTCATATGGACGGGACCTCTCAATTTCCCCAATGGCGCAAGCACCATTATGGTTGTCCGCACCAGCGGACTGGGAAAGAAGGAGTGAATGATCTATTGATCGTTGTCCCTCTAGCTACAGAAAGGAGTGGAAGGCTATGTCTTGTATAGACATGCTGAGAAATGTCATGACTCATGACCATAGAACCATCCAGCGGGATCTCTTCGACCCAAGAAGACAGAAGTGATGCACTTCTCTCGCAATATCCCTAAGGCGTCACCGCCAGTGCTCCACGGCGAAGTAGAGAAACGCCCGGACCGGGTGATGCGCTGGCTCGGTGTCTGGCTGGACAGCACTCTGACTTCCAAGACACACGTGGAGAAATGGACAGCCAAGGCGCATGCCGTCGCCTTTCATCTCAAGCGATTGACAAACACCAGACATGGCCACTTCCGAGTGCTGTGCGGCGAGCCGTCTGCGCTTGCGTCATCCCGGCGCTGCTCTATGCAGCCGAGGCATGGTACCGCGGCACATCGTGTCCACCGTGGACCAAGCCAACGAAGGAGGAGGGCCCGTCTAAGATTGGGCATCTCGTAAAGCAGATGATCAAGGCACTCTACACGTCTCTTCGGGCTATCCTGCCTGTGTGGAGGACGACGCCGACGAATGTTTTGCACAGGGAGGCAGGGATACCTCCTGTCTCAGCCTCTCTGCTTCTCGAGGCACGTCGTATCGCCTTTGCTGCGCGTCTCAATCCCTCGACGAAGCTCACCCGCTCGTGAAGCGCACATCGCAACCGAGGCCCATCACTGTGAATAAAATGATCAAGCTGAGCTGCTGAGGTACCAAAGACAGGAACAGCCCTTCCGGACCAGGCTGCGGCGTACCGACGAACTGCTACTGAGCTGCCCAAGGCCTGCTTTGCTGCAGCGGAAGTTTGCGCGCGAATCGTATACTCCCTTGCAGAGCGCATCGAAAGAAGAGACCGCGATGAAGTCCCAATGCTGGCTTCGGACGCTATCGCCTCGAACACTGGCTGTGTATTCGGACGGGTCTCTTTCTCCTGAAGGTCATGCCAGATATGGCTTCGTTGTTTATCGCAATGGATCCGCTATCATGAGCGACAAGGGCCGTCTGGGGCCCGCTGAGGTCTACGATGCGGAGGCGAAAGGGTGCGTTGGAAGGGTTGAGGGCTGCGGTGGCTCTGTCCGAGACTGATTGCATCGTCGTCTGCCTCGATAACCTCGCAACAGCGACGTGCCTCAGAGGCGCGCCCAGCGACTCCTCGCAAGAGGTCTTCCTTGAGTTCCAATCTCTGGCGCAAGAACATGGAGCTGTGGAGGCCCTTTGGATCCCCGGCCGTGCTGACATCGCAGGTGACGAAGAGGCAGATGCTCTGGCAAAGGCAGGACTCAGGAGCGTCTCTGCCAGAACCCCCCGACGCCCCTCCAACGTTGGCACACCTGCGTGGAATCATGCGACAGCAGCCAAAAGAGGCTTTCAACGTCTCGTGGGAAATGTCTGCGCCCGAGCGATATAAAGACCTAGGTCTTAAGGCTACTAATGGCTGCCCGCCAGAATTGGCGCTTTCCCGACCTCTGCTCCATTACTTGCTTGCGGCAAGAACCCCCCATGGGGATTTCGCTGACTATCATGAAAGGTTAAACCACTACGATGCGCAACTAACATGCTCGTGCGGACGACGAAAAGAGCCGGCACACATTTTCTACTGCAGAAAGGTTGCGCCACGCCATCGTATGCGGCTTGCTCCTTCGCCGCCTGCAGCCATTAACCGTGCAATCGGCAAGGACTATGACAAATTCGTCAGGCTGGGAAAAACGAGATCCTTCTTCGGAGGGATCTGCCCACGCCACTAGGCGATCACCATTCTCTTCTCTGACCCTACCTTTTCTTCTCAATTCCTTCTCTTATAAGCGACTGATCTGATCGCAGGACAGCTTTCTCCCCACGCCTGGACGTCTCGCTGACGGGTAACAGGTTTTATCATGAGCGCCTTTGAGCCTAGAAATGCTGGATAGCGGGTGAACTGTGTGATATGTAGCATATAGATACCCACTAGCTCAGCACGTCCTGTGCTCCCTCGCGGAGACCTGAGCGGCCAATGGCTGCTGGACGGAAAATACACTAAACTAAACTATTGGATGCAATCAACGATACTGGGTTATCTAGCAAAATGGCATGAGTACCAGGCAAGTGCAAGACCAAGGGGTGGCAGAATATCTACGTGTTGTCTATGAGCGTCGTCGACTCGTCGGCGTGCTGTGATGGTCAACTTAGACAGACACACGTAGAAGATCCGGACTTAACCTTTGTAGAGCAGCGGACTTATATCGAAAGGACGGAAAGGACAACCTGGGACCGACCAAACTCGCTCGGATCGCAGTTGCCGGCGGGTATTCGAGGCTTTCATAGGGTGTCCTCCATCCTTTCTGACCAAAATCATCGCTCAGTAGGAAGCGGGTTAGTCGGCTGTTTCGGGACGGAGAACAATGAGAAAATGAATCCCTGATAGTTCTTTATCTAACTACGAAAGGTCATGATTGTATTTATATTGGCAGCTGTGGAACCAGACTGTTCATGGAACCTTCTTGATGCTTTGGTGATTCCGAACACGACCTTATCTCCCTAGAGCGAAAAATTCTTCTCTTACGTCAATGGTCGGCGTGACTTATACTACAAACGTGGGATGATCCCTTATTCAGTCGCATCAATTGTGCCAGTCCTTCTTCCAGTACTTGGAGCTTCTCCGTAATCCGAGACCTTTCTGCAGTGGTCTCGAGACTTTCCCCAGCAAGCCTATGAATATCCTTGTCGTCAAGGTCGCAGATAGTATCGGAAGAGAGTATGTCGGGAAGACGTTGGACAAGACAGTTCTCTACGGCGAGAACGCTGACATCATCAACGAACTTTTTCAAGGCGACCTGCTCATTATACTCAGCCTCTGTAGATGCTACTCAATACATATGAAAATCCTTGTAATTCGTACATACCTTATAATAAGCTTGCATAGTGGCAGTCGAAGTCATTGAGGCATAGTTATCCATATTTGGCTCCGTGGCCTTCGTGATGGCTGATATAATTTGCGCTGGGACAACGCTCTCTAGATCCTGACCTGAAAGGGAGATAAAGAACCCCTCTAATGCCTTCTTGATATGGTTCTTGTGTCTTGTGAGTTGAGCCTTCTGAAGATTCTCGGTCAAGTAACGATTGTAGGTGATTGGGTGACCTTCGACATGTGGTTTCAGTAGCTCTCTTAACTTGTCTGTCACTCTCGCCTCGAGGACTGCTAATGCGGGATTGAGCATCTCCACAGCTAGACGACTTGCAGTATCGACGTCTGCAACATGCTTGACGGCTTCAAGAAGCACTATGCGCACAGAAGCAAGTATCTGGCTCATGTAGCTTTTGCTTATCTCTAGCCAAGTTTGACACTGCGCGCTAAACAGCTCGCCGACAATAAGGGGGTTAAAGGTGCTAGGTAACTCTCTTCCTCGATTTCTCCTCATGACATCGCTCACTCCTTCGAGATATTTCGTGCGATGTTGTAAGAGGCTGGCCCGGAGTTTGTTCAACAAGCAGGTGCCGATGTATTGTCTATCTAGAGCTAAGGAGAAAAGGAAGCCGAACTCGAGGCTACGCCTCGAGTGCGAGCTTATATCGCCTATTACAGAATGTTCTCGCAGCTCCGGGCCCCCGAAGCGGGGCCGGTGCTGCCATCCGAGCATGATCCACCGGACCCG
>KQ030598.1:74333-93172 GCA_000956045.1 Hirsutella minnesotensis 3608
CCCAGCCTCGTCTTGTATTGGTGGAGGCTGTGCGTCATCTACTTTCTGACCAGGCGCCGGATCTTGATGGGCTCGTCGCAAGAGGTCGACATGAAAACGCCGGTAGATTGAACCACGAACATCGAGTTCGACGACGTGCGAATTGATGATCTTAGTAACTGTGTACTTGTGGTGCAGCCAGTCGAGCTTCTTACACGGTCGCGGCGGTTTGTAGCTTGCCATGGAAAGCCACACCTTATCACCGACTTCGAATCGCTCCGCAACCTGTCTTTTCGCATTCGCGGCCTCTTCTTGTTGTTGCTGCGCGGCAGCCATCACTGCTTGCATGTATTCATTGACCTCTTGCAGGCGAGTGAGCAAGGCGTCTGCTTTACCCTCTTCTTTGTCGCGAGGTGGCTCGTCCGAGTCTTCGACGCTTATCGGGTCGACGTGATAGCCATGCTCCACGAAAAAGGGGCTGATCTTGGTTGTTGCGGATTCTCGGTTGTTGAGCGCCAGCTGCGCAGCAGGGAGTAGCTCTCCCCAATCATCTTGAACGTACGAGACGTAGGCTCTCAGGTAGGCCTCAATCTCTTGGTTCATTCTTTCTGGCCCTCCGTCCGTCTGGGGATGGTAGGCTGTACTCAACTTCTGTGTTACGCCAGCAAGCTGGCAGAACCTCTTCCAAAACCTGCTCAACCAGTTGCTTCCGCGGTCGCTGACGATGGATCGTGGCATTCCGTGAAATCGGTAATGGCATTGGAGGAAACGGTTCGCGCACGCCTCGGCCTCCATGGTGTCCATCACCTCCAGGGTCACCGCCTTCGTCAGTCTGTCCACAATTACCCAGAGGTACTTCGCCTTACTTGGTCCGGTCGGCGGGAGATCCGTGATGAAGTCCATGGATAAGTGGCTGCGAGGTCGATCTGGGATCGGCAGAGGCTTGAGAAATCCTCTCTTTGACTGGCGCCAGATATGTGCTCGACCGCATGTGTCGCAATTGGCCACAAATCGACGTACCAGCTGTGACTGCCCAGGCCAGTAGAATCGCCGCGCTACGATGGCCAGCGTGCCTTCCCTACCGGGATGGCCGGTCGCAACAGAATCATGCGACTGCTGCACGATGCGAGTTCTCAACCGGTCCTTCTCGGCCTCTTCCCGATTGCCCTTCTCACCAGATCCTCCTGGAACCCAGACACGGTCTCGAAATGTCAGCCTCTTGCCAGCGTCGATGGCACATTCCGAAATCTGAACTTTTAAACCTAGGGAGGGCGGAAAGGTGCGCTCGTGATTCTGCACAGCTCTGTAAGCCTCCTTGAAGATCGAGTCCTTCTCGGCCGTCTCATCCCAGAGCTGTTGTAGGTCTGCCTCCTCGAAGATCTTCATCTCTGGCAGAACGAACGGTTCTGAGGAATTAGAACTCGTCGCGTTGATGCGTGCTCTTGTCGTCGCCGGAATCGCATCATCCGGTATCAGCTGTATCATCCTGCCTTGTTCACGCTCGTCGTCAATGCCCTGTGGCTTGTCCTGTTCGCGGCGCGACAATGCGTCTGGTACGGCGGCCTGACATCCTGGTCGATACTCGAGCTTGAAGTCGAATTGGGACAGTTCGGCTGCCCAGCGGCTCTGCCGTTCCGTAAGCTTCTGGCGGGTCATGAAATACTCCAAATTCCGGTGGTCCGTGAGGATAGTGAATGAGCCGCAGCTCCTGAGTTCTGCGCTCCAATTGTCGAGGCATCTCATGATGGCAAGCATCTCCTTGTCGTGGATAGGGTAGTTGTACTCTGCCGGTGATAGTCGCTTCGAGAAGAACGCGCACGCGTGTCGACGTCCACCCGGCCCTTCTTGCGCCAGGACGCCTCCCAGCGCATACCCCGAGCAGTCCGTCTCCAAAAATGTCGGGAGACTCGGGTCCCACTGCTTGAGTACAGGAGACTCGCAAAATCGTCGTTTCAGCTCTTGAAACGCCTCGTTCTCTGCCCGCCCCCAACGAAAGGCGGTTCCTTTCTTCAGCAGGGCATCCAAAGGCTGCGTGATCTTGGCGTAGTCGGGAATGAAGATCCGGTAGTAGTTGGCAAAGCCCAGGAAACTTCTCACGCCCTTGACTGAGGTCGGAGCCTCCCACTCGCGGATGGCGCGCTGCTTCTCAGGGTCACAGGCGACTCCTTTTCCTGCACTGACAATAAACCCAAGGTACTTGACTTCTTGTACCGAAAACTCGCACTTCGCTGGGTCCAGGTGCAGGCCAGCGTCGGCAAGTGCTTGAAGAACTTTTTGCACCTTGGCTTCGTGGTCGGCCTTCGAGCCGCTCGAGTAGATGAGGACATCATCAAGGTATGCGGTGACGAAATCGTCCAGCCACTCGCGCAACACGCTGTTCATATACCGCTGGAACGATGCCGGAGCGCCGCTTAGGCCGAAAGGGCATACGAGCCACTCATATAGCCCAAACCTCGTGCGGAAGGCCGTTTTCCATTCATGACCGGGGGCCATGCGAATCTTGTGGAAAGCGGCCACGACATCCAACTTGGTGAACCACTTGGCCTTGGCCAGGTTCTGTAACGTCTCGGCGATGAGCGGAAGCGGGTATCGGTCGCGCTTGGTGATTGCGTTCAGCGCCCGATAGTCGCAGCAAAATCGCACTCCTCCATTAGGCTTCCTCACGAACAAAACCGGCGCCGCCGCTGCAGAGCTACTCGCCCGGATGAAGCCTTTGTCCAGTAGGTCTTTCAACGTCTTCCGTAAGACCAACAACTCTTCGCGCGACATATTGTACAGCGGCCCCCATGGTAAGGGTGGCTCGTTGCCGTTCTCGTCGGGCTGTAGGTTCACCTCGTGGTCCACGCCGGGCCGGTGTGGCGGCAACTTCATGGCTTCTTCGGGTGAAAATAAGTGGCGAAACTTTTCCAGCACTTCCGCTGGGACCTTCTCGCTGGGATCAATTGGCGGCTTCGGCTGAAGCGCCTTCTCTATATCTGCCAAGCTGATCGCTTTGATCGAGAACGCGTTGCACTTCTGGCGTCTCTTGGCACGCCGGCACTCCGCCGCAAACACGGCTGCCGACACGAGTCTCGCGCTTCGAATTGCGCGGACTTTGGCAGGCTCTTGCTGCCCTACGAGGCGTATCGTTACGCCTCCTCTTCCGTGGTACACTTTCCGCTCAGCGGCGTCGTACACGACCTGGTTCCTTTCCAACCAAGGCCGGCCAAGAAACATGTCCTGGCCGAGGCTTGGGACGATGTATGCGAAAATACGTTCGTCAAACCCGGCGGTCTCAACAACGACAGCCACAACTCCCGGAGAAGTGACGCTTCCCGAGAACTCTGAAAATCCCCCGATCCGTCGAGGCTTCGAGTCGACGAGGGGAATTCGAAACTTCCGGACGACCGCTTCATCAATCACGGCATAGCAGTCACATCCAGTATCCACCAGAACGCGTATAGGATTACCTCTGTTGAGCCGTGCGTTCACGAGCACGGGTCGACTATTCATACGCGGCTTGAACGCTTTCCAGTCCTGGATATCTGCCTTGGAGTCTTGGACGGCCACGGTGCCCGCTTTCGCACCGGGGCTAGTCTTTTCCCACCGGTTCCTCATTTTCGCTAGATGTTCCGGCCGACTCCGAATCCTCGCTGGTGTCTGGTTGTTGTACCCGAGCGGTCGTAGGACGATCCTTCCTAACCTCGCTAGGGAAGACCACTTTAGCCGGACAATTGGCAATGACATGGTCCGTACGACCACAACGATAACAGCGGCGCTCGTTCTTGAGCGTCGCGCCTGCTTTGCGACGCTTCTTCGACTCCTGACCGATACGGTTGACACCCGTCATCTTGGTATCCCCATCCGAGTCGCGGCCTCGACTGTCGCAATTGCCACCGCCGCTCCGAAGGGCATCCCTTCTTCCTACACACTCCAGTCCCGAGGATAGACTTTGAAGGGCTTGAACCCACTCTGCGTACGTGGTTCGAGTAGGAGCCGCGTAGACAGTTGCCAAGCGTAAATCCTGCCTCAAAGCGCCCTCTAGGTAGCTGATTTTGACTTCTTCCGGCCAGGTAGCACCGCCGGAATCTGCGAGCTCCTTCTCAAAGCGAGGTAGCAGTGCCGCAAAACTTTCCTTGTCCCCTTGCCTCAAGGATCGCAAGTTTTCCAGTGCACGTGTCCTTGCGTTCGGGTCTCCATAGCATTCTTCCAAATATTGGAGATACTGGTCGGGATCTGAGTCTCCACCCCTTCCTCCGGCTTCTACGTACGCGATTGTCATTTGCTGAGGAGCACCCCCTAACCGCGCGTAAATGTAGGCGAACTGATCCGCCTTACTCCCGATTACTCTTCCGTCCACGCGAAGCTTGTTCCTCATCTCGCTCAACCAAGCGCGAAACTTGGATCGAATGCCTTCGAATTTTGGCGGGTCCGGGAGAGTCGGCCTAGTCTTTCTCGTCGGTGCATCTAGTAAGCGGTCAAGTTCGTTCAAGGGTTCTGGTCTGCTCTCAGATTCGGTATCGGGGGGTGGCGGCCGCGAGGAAGTCAAACTTTCTTGAAGCGAGCGAATCTGGTCGCGCGTAGCGTCGCGATCTGCCTCACGCTCTGCGCGTAGATTCTGAATTTGTTCAGCCATTTGGTTCATCATCTGCATCAGCAGCTGGGAGGTCCGCTCTGAGGAGCTCCCGTCCGTAAGATTTGGATCCATTGATAGTGAGCTCTAGATATGTAAGAGGCTGGCCCGGAGTTTGTTCAACAAGCAGGTGCCGATGTATTGTCTATCTAGAGCTAAGGAGAAAAGGAAGCCGAACTCGAGGCTACGCCTCGAGTGCGAGCTTATATCGCCTATTACAGAATGTTCTCGCAGCTCCGGGCCCCCGAAACGGGGCCGGTGCTGCCATCCGAGCATGATCCACCGGACCCGGTACAACCGGGTCCACCACGCCGGGCACAGCCCGTGACATTCCGGGCACAGCCCGTGACAGATGTACCCTTTTGGGTATCGAATCATCGGAAGCCTCCATTGCAGACTCGACAATGGTCGTTGAATGACCTCGAACTCGCATTACGATACAGCAAAGCTGAATATAACTGGTGCCTCGATTGGAAGCAAATGACCAAGCGCTGTGTGATAGCAACGGGCTCAAGAGCGTGGATGAAGGAAGATGATGGCCTATCTTGACTGGGATGAATCAGAGAACGACCGTCTTGACGCCCGGGTAGCCGATGAGATCGTAGTGCAACCCTTTTCGAGCAGACGAGGGCCGGACGAGATCTGGAGGGCATGTGAGAAGGACAGTGAGGAGCAGCAGACTTTGTATTTAGCTAAGTCGTAGTTATTTTATCGAATTCGGATTCGGGGGATGCCTACATCAGCGCATTCGATGGTGACTTGGGTGTGTCACACGTGACACATCGAAGTGCACGAGGAGCATGGATGAATGAGCGGCGATCGGGCAGAAGATCCCCTGTGAATCGGGCAACAAAAGACTCTTGATTCTCTATCTAAGTGATGGTGAGAAGTTGGCTAACTTGGCTTCTTATACTTGTGATATGGGGTGTGGTAGCGATATCGCCACCCAGGCAGCATAGATGACGATGTCACCTAGAAGGTTCGAATTCATCACTAATATGGCATGACGAACTGCTTGCTGCCTGTTAGGCAGCACCGTGAATGAGTGTCTTGATCTTGACAAGGTGCGCTCATCGCCGCATTTGACGGTGGCAGCGCTTAAGGTTAGATAATTGGCACGGGTACCCGTGCACCTATTGGATCCCGTCCGTCCCGTCTACGTTCAGCTTCCAAAGGGTTACGTAGAACCCGGCTTCCTTAATCATGGACAAGACTCGACTATGATCGCAGAACTTGACAAGGCCTTGTATGGTCTTCGAGAGTCTCCATTACTCTGGTACAATGAGATCTCCCAGACGCTCGAGAAGGCAGGGGTCAACCGTACGAACGAAGAACCCTGCGTCTTTACCAATGGCAAGATCCTTGTCCTTGTCTATGTCGATGATATCCTTATACTCAGTCCACGGCAAGAGAAGAAGGTGGTAGATGACCTCATTCAACATCTCCAATCCAATTATGACATGCGTGAGGAAGAATTTAAATGGTATCTTGGCATCAGAGTCATCAGAGATCGACCGAACCAAAAGATCTACCTGTGCCAGGATGCCTACATTGACAAAATCGCGCGGAAGTTCAACCAAGATGAGAGGAAGCTCCCAGTACCGTCGATCCCGATTACCAGTTTCCCAGTCGTCAAATTAAAGGAGTTGCGCGAGCAGCATCACAGCTTGCAAGGTTCTTGACGAACCCATCGCCTGAACACCTCACTGCAGCAAACCAGTGCATCCGATACCTTTACTCAACAAGATTCTTTGCTATCATGTACGATGGGATGCATCGGGGAGAAGCACTCGTGACAGCGAACGACGCTTCATTTGGAGATGATACCGAGACCCGCCGTTCATCACAGGGATATGCGATGATACTGTTCAACGGACCCGTCGTATGGAAAGCTAGTCTCCAAGATACTGTCACGACCTCGACAACGGAGGCAGACCTTCTGAGCCTAAAGGGAACGACCAAAGAGACCTATGCCCTGGACAGACTGTTGAGGGATATCCCAGTCGATCTCGAGCCCCTGAAGGTCCATTGCGACAACCTCCAGGAATTCAAGAAGGGTAGGTTCCTGGTGGAATACTTGAGGACTGATCAGATGCCAGCAGACGGATTAACAAAAGCGCTGCCGAGAGCAAAATTCGAGCACTTTCGATCGATGCTGAATCTGACTGATATCAAGAGGGAAGTAAAGTTGGAGACAATCATGTAATGGTAGAGTGGTGATCTTCTGAGACAGGTTGGTTATGATAACCTCTAGCAGCGTTGACTTGATCACTCAACGCTGGGGGGGGTGTGTCACGGGCTACGCCCGGCATGGTGGACCCGGCTGTACCGGGTCCGGACGTTCGTACTCCACCACCGGCTCCGCCTTGCGGAGCCGGTTGCTGTACCAACACTGTGTGTGTATATAACTTCGAATTCGAGGCTTCGCCTCGAATTCTCTTTCCTTTCTCCCTTAGCTCTAGATAGACAACACATAGGCACCTGCTTGTTGAATAAACTCCGGGTCAGCCCCTTACAGTGTGTCGTATATCAAGCCTGCGTAGAAGGTTTATTCATGAGGTGGCGATATTACTACGCAACGCCGCTGTCGCCTGTTAGGCAACAGCTACTGCGTAATCATGCGACGAACCTCTCATTTGTGTATAAAGAGCTGCACAATTCCGTGCGTTCATTCACTCGCTTCTTGTTCTTTAGATAATTCTCATTCATTTGCCTGATGCCATCTCAGATCCGTGTGGAGCCAAATGTCTGACACTAGACTATTCGTGCCTGCTCTACTTGATTCCGCCAAATGCGGTCAGTCGCGTGCAAGAGGCCAAGCTAGCCTTCAGCTGCTGTCCGATCAGCTTCTGGTTGTTGCAAACACAACCGGCGAGGTTGTTGCCCTTGGACTGGTTGCCACATCCGCCGCAAGGGATTTGTTGGATATCGTTTCCGAGTCGATGGACGAAGCAGCCAGCGACACGAGCGCCCTCCTTGATGAGGTTCTTAATATCGCCAGTAGGGTTGTACTGGTCGAAGCTGCTGGTGTCCATAGCCTGCCCAAGGGCAAGGTTAACGAAACCAGCGTCCTCTGCCTGGGCGGCGTGGGCGACGGTGGCCGTGAAGGCGATAATTAAGGTGCTAAACTGCATTTTGGGAAAAGGAAAGGTTGTCCCTCTAGATGAGTGAGATAGGTGAGATTAGTATTAAGCTATAAAGATATTCTTAGAGGTAGGATCTACTCTAGAGAGTGATAGTAGGAGGATATGGACGAATAAGCCTTTTATACTATTCACACTATAGAACGGATTTCGCTATTATCCGGTCCTATATTCAACTTAAGTAGCAATATTTGCAATATCTACTAAAGCTAGCATCTCGAGTGCTACTAACGCAGAAGGCAAAATCTGACTTAAACAAAGATATGAAACGCGGTCTAAACACTTCCCTTCTTTCCGTCGCTTACCGTTTGGGGAATAGTAACGTAGCTAGTGCCTAGTTCCCTGGTCCCCCCTTATTGTACCAAACATATAAGGGTACGCTCGGTGCCCTCGCTTCCCCTCCCTCACTTCGTTCGGGTAATAGGGCGGTCAATCTGCTCATTCCTCTCGCGGACTATCTTTTGAGGCTGGTTTAGGGTCTCTATGAATTCTGTGGGATTTACTGTTGGGGTGGTTCCACGATTTGGTGCCGTGGGTTGGTTCCGTGGGCAAAATGGGCGAGGGTAGGTGGAGTGGCTTACGTGAGTGTTGTGTGTCCGGGGGTACGTATCTCTTTTAGTCTTTCACTCTTACACATTACAATCTACTCTTTTTACGCCGTCTATTCTTGTACTCTGCAGTCTACAATCCAAAGTCTCTTGTCCTGGGTGAGCCTCAGCTCATTCGCCGCCATTGATATGTAATAGGGGGCCCGGTGCGGGTGAGGGTCAGGGTCGGGGCGGCGAGGGACGTTGCGAAAATCGACAAGGGCGACACTAGCAGAGGGCGGGGAGTGGCGGAGGACGGACGGGGCCGGACGAGGGGATGGGGCGAAGAAAAGTAAAGACGAAGACAGATAACGTTCCGGAGGATTCCAAAGGACATTTTTTTTTCGGTGGCCGACGTCCAGACAGAGCATCAATGATTCGTGCAAGGCGTGATGAAGTGTTAAGAAGGGCAGCTCGTAGCCGAGTCGATGGATGGCGGGGTCGGGACGGTCCGCGCGAGACACGGAATTGAAAACAGGGACAGCCCCCCTGTCAAGGCGCTGATTGGCTTGAAAGACGGGACACACCCCCTGTCGAGACGCTGATTGGCTCTAAAGACGGCCGTCAGCCACGGGCGAGCCACACGACAGAGCCACAAGGGAAGCCACACAGTGTGCCCAGTCACTCTTTTTCCCAGTGCCGCGGCGTAACGTTGGCGCTCGCGCTGGGAAAGGGTTGAAGAGACACGACATGGCGCCGTCCCTGTCCCTGCATGGAAGACTTGTGTGATTAGTTCGATTGTGCGGTTCGACCAATCGATTCACGGCTTCGTAGAAGCCCGCGGCCAAGCTCGCGGAAACTAATGCAGAGAGGATGGACGGTAGGCAGCCCTACCCGAAATGGCTGGAATCACTCACTACCCTATATCACCGAAGTGGGAGTCGCTCTCTGGACATGAAACGCCAAGGAAGTCCCGAAAGAGGTCGGGAGATCCTCACGAGCTAATTAGCCGTCGATTTGAAATTTCGAAAGAAACAACGAGACGGGCTCAGTCGGCGTCCGCGTGTGTCCGTTGACCCAGAACCAGGTACTTCACGGCAAACGGGATTCCATTCCCTCATCCAGCTCGCGGGACGCGAGGATCAGTCACGCAACGATCGAGAACTCATAAAATGCCAGGCGATGCCCTTCCGGTCCATCATGTCCTTCGTGCCGATGGAGAGCCCGAGCCAGGCGACTCTTGGGGGCGTTGAGCCGACGTGGTCTGGCACGTTCGGGGCGCACGAATCATCGTCACATTGTATGTCGCCGAGGCGCACGGAAGGCGGGGCCATCAAGGTGGGGAGGCCGAGAAACGGTTACATTGGCGACCCAAGGCGGTACAGAGGCTTACTGTAGGTAAACAACGCGGTCAATTCGCGATGATGCGAAGGCATGGGTGCAGTGGACGAGACGGGCAGAGCGCAGAGAGGCCAGCCGGCAAGGCGTCGACGATCTTTTCGGCACGAGAACTTGAAACTTCCCACGTCGGCTTGCGGCGGCCCGTGAGAGGAGAGCGAAGGCGAGATCATGCCACGAACGAAGCTAACCGACGAAGGACGCAACCGCGAAGCCGAGCGAAAACAAACGCGACGTGCCGCGCCGCGGGAGGAAGCCCGGAGACGGACACGTGCGGAAGCATCCGCGACCGCCCACGTCCGCGTCTTGGAGTCTTCGGATCCTGCATTGGCAGCCATCACCGCCTCGCGGATCGCCACAGCCCCAGCCGACCGCGAAGATGAAGGCCCCGGCGGCATCGCCTCTGACGCCCTGTCTGGCGAGCAAGGCACGGCTTCAGTACCGCCTGGAGGCGGCAGCCCAGAAGTCGGGGATCTTGTCGTGGGGAGTCGATATAACTTTCGCCCGCGATCGAGCGCGAGCCCGCCCACCGCAGAAGCGAGAACGGTGACGGCGCCGATGACCGGTTCACCTGGGGCAGCTGTGACTTTGGCGTTGCGGCAGCGCGCGGAACGCGGATCGGACGCCGCGACCGGCACACGTCTGGCGGCGACGGCCAGCCCGAACAATCTGGTCCCTCAGCGCCGTGTTGAGTAAAAGGAGCGTCGATACGAAGAGGACTTCGAGGATGCTAAACGGTCGAGCCAGCCACGCGTTTCACTCGTCGCCGGAGGCGAAGGCGCCGATTCTTCGCTTCACGTCGACGATTCGAGGGAGCCATCTCTCTCTCCAGGAGCGATGGTAGGCATCGGCGGCGGAAATGACGACGGAAACGACGACGCGGCAGACGAGGAGACCGCACCGGCAGGGTTCGTGACACGACCTCTCGGGGACAGCAGCGAGGCAGGTGTTGCGAGCCACGGCAGCCGAGGAAGCGTTGATTGCACGCAGCGGTCCGCCATCGACCCCAGTGAGCAGTTCGTCGGCCAGCACTCGTCGGCCGGCGTAGAGGGTCGTCGAAGCGCGCGGCCCCAAGGCCCGGCAGATGAGGGCCGGAGAGACCCCTGGCAGAGTGAAAGACACGAGGACGGGTCGGCCTGCCTAGATGCTGCCGTTCAGCTAATCATATCTCGAGAGACACCCGCAGGACTGGCCTTCATTGAGACGCAGGCCGACGCCTATCAGGCCATCTTCGAACGGGCGTTTCCGTTGCTCTGTCTATGTGAGTAGTGGTGGAGCAGCCACTGCACCACCGTTTCCCGCCTACTGAGCCCTACATGCTGCAGGCTCGAAACATCCGACATCTGAGCCGCAGATAGACGGAGAGCGCTACTTCTCTGCCGGTGAGCTGTCAGCGTGGCTTCAGAGGGGAACCTCGCTGGGAAGCTTGGAGGAGACTCTGGATGCGGAATCTGGCACGGATTGCCACGCGCAGCCGCAGGAGTGGCGGCGTTTTCTCGCGCGGCCGCCGCGTGCGCTATCCCTGCGACGTACGGAGCAGACATTGCCAGAATCCGGCATCACGGTCACAAGGATCTAGGATGTGGACAGCATTTGGCTCGGAGTGACCAACCTGGGTGCTGCAGGGCGCAATACCAACTTTCAACTATCTCTCATCCCCCCGTTCAAGCAGTCGATCGTCGGCGACCAAATCATCCAACCCCACGGTATCGACCTCGGACGGACCCGGCATGCCTTTCTCGGTTCTTTCGCGCTGGGTAACCTCTCGTTCTCCGTCTTCATGTTCTTCCCGAAGACGCACGGCGCGACGAGGACGGGCTCCCGCGCCGGGGTCGCAAAACCGCTCTCCTTGCCCCCGATCCGGCAGCGGGAGCTTGTCGACGGGGCCATCTTACCGGCCGTCCGAGCAGTCGTGCCGTCGATCTTCAGGCAAGAGATACCACCAACTTACGACATAGCCTACGCAAAGCAGATGTCGTATCAGGAGAGCCCCGGGAACGCTCGCTGGCGAGCGAGCGACGAATCCCGTGCGGCGCATCTTCGATATGGCATTCAGGGGCGTTTCCTCGAGGCTCTCTGGACACAGGTTCGCCAGCGATGTAACGAGTTACGAGTTCGGCGGCAAGGATCTGGGACCTCGTTCGCCTACTTCGAGGATCCCAAGCTGCTTAGGTATACGATACGAAGAATAGGATTGCTGGCGAGACCCTGTCGGAGACGTTAGATGCATTCTGCGACCAGGTCCTCGACAACCTGCGGATGCAATACCTCGACTTCCGGTCTTGCTGGCTTGACATCGGCTTTCGCGACGTGTCAGGTACATATTCGGATGCGGAAGGGCAGGAAGTGCCGGTGACGCTGATTTGGAAAAGCGATTGTCACGATCATTACGACCGTGTCCTGAGAGACTGTTCGCCAGAGATCGGGCTCGAGGACGAGCGCTTCCGGACGTTCAACTTGCGCGACGCAATCGTCTTGCCCTTGCCAGGATCGCCTTTGATCCAGAGTAGCCGGCTCTCGTTGTCTTCACGCCATCGCACAAACTCGGGATGATCAAGAATCCAACGGTATGAGTCAATCAACAGACCGCCATTAGTCTGCTCGATACGTCTCTTGTCGTCGCGAGGGTCGGTCGGACGTAAGAGCTTTAAGCATTTGTTATAAGCCTCCTCTTGTCGTATTCTCCGTCGCTCGACCTGGCCATTTGCAAACATTTCCCGTACGATTTGAACATTGTTAGATATGCCTATCATACTTACGCAGATCAGATTTGGTCGCAAGTTCCTTGGGTTTTCTCCAACTGACCCGAGAGAATTTCACTGATCCTCTTCTCAGCCGCGACATCATCCGGAGGGACTCGCTTGAGAAGGGCCTTCGCGTAGGTGGCCGCAGCCAATGCCGCATACCCTTGCCACTCGTCACCCTTGTGGGTATCCGAGTAGTCGCATATGCCGCGAACAACTAGACCAGCGTGGCTAACAGACCGACAGACCTAGACCGGCCCCTTCGGTCTGTCGGTCTGGGTTTACCGTGGCTATCGGTCTGTCGGTCTAGGTCTGTCTGGGTTGGAGGGCCAGTCGGATTGATGGTCTGACGGCCTGATCGCCAGATGCTACGGTAAGGGTTACATTATCAAATTACCAGAACAGAAATGCATTTCTCTGGTTATACTCCGTAGACATTGCTACGCTACCAACTCTCTCATTAGCCAATGCTTCTGAAGCTGATCGGCCTCGACGATTTCAGGTGATAGCCGATTGCGCTCGTCTGTTATCATCTTCTTTGTCTGGTTAAACACTCTCTCACACTCGGCACTCATGCCTGGAATAGAGAATAAATCTAGCGCCATTCGATACAAGACCGGATATTCCAGTCGATGCCGGTTCCACCATTCAAGAGGATTTGCAACGTCAATTCTTGGGTGTAAATTGGCCGGGTCTGGAATAAGTCAAGTTCACTTACTGCCTTGACCTTTTTCCGCTGCGTACTTAATGAGCTGATTGATCTTTTGCCAAACGAGCTGTAATTGTTGTCAGCATCAGCTTTCTCGGAGTCGTCATCCAGAAATCCAGCTTGAGCCTGGGCTTCAACCTCAACCTGTCGTCGGTATTCATCAAATAGGCTACCAACAGCCAACTGCATGTCTCTATACCAATGGGGCTTGTTCATCGCCTTCTTCCAGTGCCTCTCAAAGTAGTCGTAACCTTATGATGGGTGCAGTGCGAGAGCTGCTCGGTAAACGGGTGTCCTATCAGTTTTGACGTAGTAGTCCTCAAGCTTCGCCCAACCGCAGTCGATCCCCGACTTGAAATGAGAGGCCTCTTCGAGCCGAGTAACCTCTGCTGCCTGCTTGAATTTCATAAACAGGTAGTCCATGGTCTTAAGAGTTTCCCACACGGCGCCATGGCCACCCTCCGCGCCCGGCTTGCTGGCATTGCCCTCCATAGTCTTCGTCAAGATATAAAATGGCTTTAAGAGCTCATAGAAGCGTTCTAGCTCGATCCAGTCCGCAGTGTTGAGAAAGTCGCTCGTTAGGTCGCGGTGATCCGGGTCATTCGGGGGTTTTTGCCAGCGAGATTGGAAGAGTTCGATGGCGCACCGCAGCTCGAGTGCTGATGCAAGCCGCCAAGTTGTCAGCAAGTAGAAGCGGTTATACATGACAGAACTCACCCCGTTTAATCATCATGTAGATCGAGTTCCAGCGTGTCTTGCCGTCGACAACAATCTCCAGGGTAAAAATCGGATCGTCACCAGCGAGCTCGGTCTGCAGACGCCGGAGAACCTGTCGTCGTTGATCTGTTCGGCGAATGTAGGTAGCAATGTTATGAAGTCTGCCGATAGCCCCTTTCTTTGCCCAAATGTTATACTTGAACTCATCAGTGGCCACACGCAGCTCTGCCTCGAATTTGCTAACGTTTGAACCGAATACAATAGCTCGAACAACAAGGTTGATGATATGGCCAATGCAACTTAGGCGGCACCGATTGACGTCCATCGGGAACCACCTAATGAGCGTCTCAAGGCAGGCATCATTGCTCTTGGCGTTATCAAGCATGAAATATCCAAGTTTAGACCCCAGCTCGTATTGATCTATCACCTCCTTGACATGGTGGGCGATATTTTCGCCGGAATGGGGACCAATTATACGGGGCCGTCCAAGAAGAACATCGCGTTTCTTGCCTTCTTGGTCAACGAAACGCCCAACGGTTCCAAGGTAATTGAATGCATTTGAAGCAGTCCACAGATCAAAACTGATGTGAACTGAACTCTTCGGTTTTTTGACGATTTCAGCGATGATGTGCCTTCGGCTTTCGAAACTTAGGCGAATCCATGAGCAGATTGTGGTGTGATGCTCCGGAAGCAGCCGACTTGCAAGCTCTCCCCCATTCGCTATAAGCCATCGAAGCCGGTCGCCCGATGCTTGTCGGAAAGTGACGTCTTCGACTATGATCCAGTCCACAAAGCGAGCTTTCCATGCCTCCTCGTCGAAATGAGAGCCAATCTGGTAACCGAGATTGGTTTGCTGCGATGCAGGGCTGAATGAAGATAAGGTGGACCCAGAAGCCAACGAAAACGGGGTCTTCAATCCTGAGACGCGTTCACCGGATTCCGCGATCTGATGCTGACGAAGCAAGTGTCTCGCGGCGTGAGCCGTTTCTGATGAGGCGTATGAAGCGGTAGAATAGCTCTTTTTGATGTGGCAGATCTTGCAAAGCCAGTAGCGTACTCCCCTATGCTCTAGATTGGCGCCATATCTGTAGATCCAGGACTCTTTGATCCTCGTGCCCACTACTCTTTTGTGGCGAGGTCGTCTTCTAGCGCCAAGAAGTCGTTTGCCGCCGTGCCAGATATTTTCCCAGTCAATGACGAAGTCCCATCGTGATGCATCTGTATCATCTAAAGTGGCGTCAGATGCAGCAGGAGTAGCTTCAGGACTGCCACTGATCGAAGCAGCATGCGAGGGCGATGAGAAGGCCTGTTCAGATGACACGGGGCTCGCACACTTAATAGAAGACATGATAATCTCCGTTGTGATGAATAGAAAGATGGGGAAACGCGTATGATGCGAGTCGCAGCCGCGTACGCGGCTTACCAAGTAGATTGTTTACGGCACCAGAAGATGACGGGTCAATAGTATTACAGGAACCCAGGTCAATTCAGACCACCCAGACCACCCAGACCGACCGGTTGGTCCGGTCGGTCAGTCTGATGACATTTAGCCGTCGGTCGGTCTGCGGTCTGCTAGACCACCTTCAGACGGTCTGTCAGACGGTCCGTCTGTTAGCCACACTGGCTAGGGATTGAGGGGCCTCATCATGGAGACACCGGCTGAGGCCGTGATCATGGTGGGGCGAAGCGCGTCGCCTGCATCGACACCCGCGAAAAGATCGACACGCGTCCTCAGGCCAAGCACCAAAATTCGAGAAGCCGCGCGACAGCTCGATGATCCGGCGGAGAAGGCAACACGCGCGACTAGGCTTGCAACACGCATGGCCTCGGACGATGTCGCGACCAGTGACACGACCGAGCGGCGCAAACTTGCCACCAGCAGCAGCAGTGGCGCGAACGAAGGCCGAACCATGCTCGAGAAAGCTCTTGAACTCTTGAGCGAGTCACATCGAGAAACGCAAAGGCTCGGCCGAGCGATAGATGCGCAAAATGAGATCATATTCAAGCAACAGCAGATGATCCAGGAAATGGATCAACAAGGGAAGGAGATGAGAGACCAGCTTCGTCACATTCGAGCGCAGCTAGAGATCCTGGCTACGCCCGCGTCTTCTCTGCAGAGCAGTCCGCAGATGTCGTATGCGAGCGCTGCAGGGTCATCGCCGAGGATACAGACAATGAACCGGGGCAATGTAATAGCAGCCAAATCGCCACGAACAGCCGTCAGCGATAGTCTCTACTGTACAATGGACACGTCACGAGTCGAAGAAGCGAACAAGAGCCAGGCGCAGATCGGCAACATCCGAAAGGCCATAGAGAGCAACGTGAGAAAAAGCCAAAGCCAGGAGAGTTGGAAATGCGCAGCGGTTGTGAGACGCTCGAAACCCCGAGCGGATCAAAAATTTATGCAGAGACGAAGCCGAGTTGAAGCAAGTCAAGGAAGCAGCGCAGGAGACCGTGGCTCGAGGAGCAAGGGTACTGAGAGATCAGCTCTACTCCGTCAAGGTCGACAACGCCAAGCGTATCGCAGTGCTGGACGCCGAAGGCAATGTTCTGCCGGGCGCGGCTGAGACACTCGGAGCCGAGAACAACGTCACAATTGCCAAGATCACTTGGCTCAGCAACAGAGAAAAGGCAAAGGCGTAATGGTCAATGGTGATCTATGTCACTAAAGAGAGTGACGCGCAAAGACTTCTGGACGGCGTGTGGTTCGATCTTGCGGGAGAGTCCGCCTGCAACAATGTCTTTCCACACACAGCACTAAAGTAGATGAGCAACGTCGAGCTCGCTTTGCCGTCCTCGAAGTCTTTCCGACCGCGCTTGCGCAACCAGCTCAAATGGCGCTTTAAAGGGGCGATCGGGGTGCATGCCTCGAAGCCAGCGACGTATCGAAACATCAGTCGATCGTACTGTGTCGCCACACCGATTGAATAGTCGATCAACGGCCGTGACCATTACGGCAAGCCTACTTTCGTCTACCTCCGAGCTCTCCACCACAGTGCCGTCTTGCGTTTTAAATCTCATAGGTCCCAAGTGAGGGACTGGAAGCTCTGAAAGAGATACTGGGGAGCCACGACACGCATTCCGAAAGGTATCATCCCATCCTGTACGTCGCATCCAGTTGGTCATCATGACGGAATGTTCAGGCGCCAGATCGACCTGTACCGCAGGGCCCACTCTAGAGGCAATATGCTGTCTTTCCTGGGCGCAAATTTCCTCAACGTGTCGTTGAAGAGCGCGAGAAATAGGGTGGTCGTCCCCATTAGCCGTGTCCAAAGACATCAGCTGCGGATGATCCGTCATGACTACCCACGCAATCTGGATGTCGTTGGCGAGCCAGCCCTGGAAGAGGAGCCCTTGGTTGATGTGGCTTCGCGGCCAGCGCCCTCTGCAATTCGTGTTGATCACATGCCTATGTGGCTGCTTGAGGTGTTGTAAAAGGAGCACCAGGCTGGCTGACCGAAAGCTGCAGTGCTTGCAGGAAGCTCCCTTCTGTAAAGCGAGATGGGGATGCTTAGCTGACCCATCTGACCTTCTTGCCAGCTGAGCCGGTTCAGGGAGTTGCAGAGAAAGCACGAGGCGGTTGAGTCCCCGCCGGGCCTTCCTTGCGACGCCATGCTTCTCACCGAGATGGCGAGAAACTCGTCGGTGTCAGTCTTCAAGGCGAAGCCGCATCGAATGCATAGAATAGCCGGTTCGGGTTCGTTGTAGTAAAGGCCGAGTGCAAGCATCTTCTCAATCTCTTCGACAGTAGGCATTCTGGGAACAGCCGCTGACAACGATTCGCATTGAACTCGTTTTGGTAAATCGGTGGCTCGTCGGTCGGGCCGGATCGGATCGAAAGGAAGCGGCCTCCTCGTGCATATTTGGCAGAAATAAGCATTCACATGCCGCGCGATATCACGATAGAGTCGAATGGAACATGGACGATCTCCCTGAGCAACAGCAGTTTTGAATTTCGCCAAGGTTCTCTTCTTAATAAATCTGCAACTGCTGCGCTCGCTCAAAGGAGATCTTCGCCTGCAAGGTTTCTTTGCTCAGCATGGGTAATAAGGGGTCTCGTATCTCGAGCCTTGTAAAGGTAATTAGCATCCCGTCCTTCCTCCAATGTTTTGAGCGCGAGGCTTCTAAGCAGTTTTTCGATTCTGTAGTCTTGAGTCCTCACCTGCGGTTCCGCCAGGCCACGAGAAATTTCTCTATGGCCATGGTAATGGGAGATTTCTTTGAGATTAGAAAAGAAACAAGTATGTTGGGTCGTCTCTGCGCCAGGAAGGCGTTCATACTCTCAGCTGTCGCCCTTCCCCAAGCTTACATGTCGCGTCGCGTAACGCTGTTTTCGTCCCAAGGCGAGCGCTTAAAGCGTTTTTTAGATAGGCTCATTTGCTTATACATGGGTCATCAGGGGTGGGAAACGGGGCCCGTTTCTCGAGGGTACTTGCAGGGGGGTAGAGTTGGTCGGAATGATTGGCTATGAAGTCGAAACGGGCCCCGTTTCGAGAGACAATACTTGTTGATGGTCGAAATATAAGGTGAAAAAAAAATATCACCCCGCTTCGCGACCAAAGGGGCGTACAGGGGAGGAAGGAAAGGGTCAATACCTGAAGCCACCCACCAAGGGCCTCCCTTTCTTCCTCAGCAGACACACACATACACATCAATAAACAAGCTGCTTTGACTCCCATCATATCAAGTGGATGTCACAGGTCTGGTTTTGGTGGGCGGTCAGCGGATTACCCCGCATTCACCCGCAGATTACCGCCGATTACGCGCTGCCCTTGACATCACCTCCGCCGAGTTGATGTCAAATTTCGGGGCGCCGTGAAGAGCGGAATGAGCGGCCGATGGCGACGAAAACGGACTGTCAAGCATATTCACCTCGTTCAGATGATATAACTCTCGATACATGTGCTTAACATTTGCTCAAGAAATGCCACATCATCCTGAAGGCAATCAATAGATCAGTTATTTTCTAGTCGCAAAACCACATTTCAAGTATATATTAATCTCGGCAGT
>KQ030599.1:0-39024 GCA_000956045.1 Hirsutella minnesotensis 3608
TGCCGTCATGAAGCTGCTCGAGAACATGCCCATGCCATGGGAGTCGGCACGAGAGGTCAAAGTTCTCTACCATGTCAACGGCTGCTTGACCTTGGTCAATGAGATCCCCCGAGTCATCGAGCCTGTCTTCTTTGCGCAATGGGCCATGATGTGGACCTTTATGCGCAAAGAGAAGGCCGATCGGCGACTCTTTAAGAGAATGCGTTTTCCTCCGTTTGACGACGAAGAGCCCCCGCTGTCTTGGTCCGAGAATATCGAGGATGTCGAGCCTTTGGAGCCGATTCAGATGGAGCTCAACGAGGATGAGGACGAAGCCGTCTACGAATGGTTCTACGATCATCGCCCTCTCCTCGACACGAGCCACGTCAACGGTCCCAGTTACAAGACATGGAACCTTACTTTGCCCCAAATGGCGGCACTCTACCGCCTCAGCCGTCCTCTCATCTCCGACGTTGTCGACAAGAACTACTTTCACCTCTTTGAGCTCAAGAGCTTCTTGACAGCCAAGGCACTCAATGTCGCACTCCCTGGCGGACCGCGCTTTGAGCCTCTCTACAAGGACATCGATCCAAATGACGAGGACTTTGGCGAGTTCAACGCCATCGACCGAATCATCTTCCGCAACGCGATCCGCACCGAGTTCCGTGTCGCATACCCGTACCTTTATAATTCCCTTCCTCGCAGTGTCCATCTCTCCTGGCACTCCTACCCTCAGGTTGTTTTCAACCGAGCAGACGACCCCGACCTGCCAACGTTCCATTTCGATCGGCGGATTAATCCCATATCTTCGCGAACCGTTGCGCCCAAGAACGTGGACGTGTCACACGAGGATGAGATCTTTGGTCCCGGAAGTAACGAGGAGCCCGATGATGACGCCTTTGAGATGCCCGCAGACGCTGAGCCATTCCTTGCCGACGAAGAACTCGAAACCGCCGAAACGTCGTCAGCTATTGAGCTGTGGTGGGCACCCTTCCCATTCAATCGACGATCGGGTCGCATGGTTCGCGCCCAGGACGTCCCGTTCATCAAGCAGTGGTACTTGGAGCACCCGCCTACCGATAAGCCGCCTGTCAAGATTCGAGTTTCGTACCAAAAGCTGCTCAAGAACTTTGTTCTCAATGAACTGCACACGAAGAGCCCAAAAGCTCAAAACAAGCAAAATCTTCTCAAGTCTTTGAAGCAAACAAAGTTTTTCCAGCAGACGACAATCGACTGGGTTGAAGCTGGTCTTCAAGTGTGTCGACAGGGATTCAACATGCTCAATCTTCTGATCCATCGCAAGAATCTCACTTACCTTCATCTTGACTACAACTTCAATCTGAAGCCCGTCAAGACCCTCACCACCAAGGAACGCAAAAAGTCGCGATTCGGCAATGCCTTCCACTTGATGAGGGAAATTCTGCGCCTTACCAAACTCATTGTCGATGCGCAAGTTCAATATCGTCTCGGCAATATCGATGCCTTCCAGTTGGCAGACGGAATTCTCTACGCTTTCAATCACGTCGGACAGCTGACTGGTATGTACCGTTACAAGTACAAGCTAATGCACCAAATCAGAACCTGCAAGGATCTTAAGCATCTCATTTACTATCGATTCAACGCAGGTCCGGTTGGAAAAGGTCCAGGATGTGGTTTCTGGGCACCCGCATGGAGGGTCTGGCTCTTCTTTATGCGAGGCATCATCCCTCTTCTTGAGCGATGGCTGGGGAACCTTCTATCGCGCCAATTTGAGGGGCGTCACAGCAAGGGCGTCGCCAAGACTGTGACAAAGCAGCGTGTCGAATCCCATTTCGATCTCGAACTTCGAGCGTCCGTGATGGCCGATCTCATGGATATGATGCCGGAAGGTATCAAGCAAAACAAGGTCAACACTGTACTACAGCACTTGTCTGAGGCTTGGCGATGCTGGAAGAGCAACATTCCATGGAAGGTCCCCGGTCTCCCGGCCCCCATCGAGAACATCATCCTGCGTTACGTCAAATCCAAGGCGGATTGGTGGATTTCAGTGGCCCACTACAACCGTGAGAGAATCCGACGTGGAGCGACAGTGGACAAGACAGTTGCAAAGAAGAACGTGGGCCGTCTGACGCGACTATGGCTCAAAGCCGAGCAAGAGCGACAGCACAACCACATGAAGGATGGTCCGTACGTCTCATCCGAGGAGGCTGTTGCCATCTACACCACGACAGTCCATTGGCTAGAATCGCGCAAATTGTCGCCCATCCCATTCCCCAGCGTCTCCTACAAGCACGACACCAAGATCCTGATTCTCGCTTTGGAGAGGCTGAGGGAGGCGTATTCGGTCAAAGGCCGTCTCAACCAAAGCCAAAGAGAGGAGCTGGCCCTGATTGAGCAAGCCTACGACAGCCCGGGTACCACACTGGAGAGAATCAAGCGCTTCCTGCTTACGCAACGTGCTTTCAAAGAAGTCAATATTGACATGAATGACAACTACAGCACAATCAACCCAGTGTACGACATTGAGCCCATTGAGAAGATTAGCGACGCGTATCTTGATCAATATCTTTGGTATCAAGCCGACCAGCGACATCTCTTCCCTGCATGGATCAAGCCGTCCGACTCCGAGGTCCCACCTCTGCTCGTCTACAAGTGGGCGCAGGGCATCAACAATCTCAGTCAAGTATGGGAGACCAAGGACGGCGAGTGCAACGTCATGATTGAGACGGAGCTTTCCAAAGTTTATGAGAAGATGGAGTTGACGCTGCTCAACTCTCTCTTGAGATTGATCATGGACCACAATCTGGCTGATTACATCACCGCCAAGAACAATGTGCAACTCACGTACAAGGACATGAATCACGTCAACAGCTACGGAATGATTCGTGGGCTTCAATTTTCGGCCTTTGTCTTTCAGTACTACGGCCTCGTTTTGGATCTCCTATTGTTGGGTCCGCAGCGAGCCAGCGAGATTGCAGGTCCGCCTCAAAGTCCCAACGACTTTCTCCAGTTCCGGGACCAAGAGACGGAGAGCAGACATCCAATTCGCTTGTACAGCCGCTACATTGATAAAATCTGGGTGTTCCTACGCTTCACTGCGGAGGAGTCGCGAGATCTCATCCAGCGATTCCTGACGGAGCAACCCGATCCCAATTTTGAGAACGTCATTGGTTACAAGAGCAAAAAGTGCTGGCCGCGAGATTCTCGCATGCGCTTGATGCGACATGACGTTAACCTTGGTCGTGCAGTCTTCTGGGACCTCAAGAATCGTCTGCCTCGCTCTGTCACCACGATTGACTGGGACGATAGCTTCGTCAGCGTGTACAGCCGTGACAACCCGAATCTGTTGTTCTCCATGTCCGGATTCGAAGTGCGCATTCTCCCGAAGATCCGGAACAAGAACGACGAATTCCCGGTCAAGGACAGTGTTTGGTCCCTGGTGGATAACACGACCAAGGAAAGGACAGCCTATGCGTTCTTGCAAGTTACCGAAGAGGATATTCAAAAGTTCAACAATCGCATCCGTCAGATTCTCATGTCTTCTGGTTCCACCACTTTCACCAAGATTGCGAACAAGTGGAACACGGCTCTGATTGCCCTCTTTACGTACTACAGAGAAGCCGCTGTCTCGACCATTGACCTGCTTGACACGATCGTCAAGTGCGAGACCAAGATCCAGACCAGAGTCAAGATTGGGTTGAACTCCAAGATGCCCTCGCGTTTCCCCCCGGCTGTCTTCTATACGCCAAAGGAACTCGGTGGCCTTGGAATGATTTCAGGTTCCCATATCCTGATTCCCGCAAGCGACAAGCGATGGTCGAAGCAGACTGATACCGGCGTGACACACTACCGCGCTGGCATGTCGCACGATGAGGAGACGTTGATCCCCAATATTTTCCGGTATATCATACCGTGGGAAGCTGAGTTCATCGACTCTCAACGTGTCTGGACAGAGTACTCTCAGAAGAGACAAGAGGCAAACCAACAAAACCGCCGCTTGACACTGGAGGATCTTGAGGATAGCTGGGACCGAGGTTTGCCCCGAATCAACACGCTCTTCCAGAAGGATCGCAGCACCCTCAGCTTCGACAAGGGCTTCCGAACCCGCTCAGAATTCAAGGTCTACCAGCTGATGAAGAGCAATCCCTTTTGGTGGACCAGTCAGCGGCACGATGGTAAATTGTGGAATCTCAATGCCTATCGTACCGACGTCATCCAGGCGTTAGGTGGTGTTGAAACCATCTTGGAGCACACTCTCTTCAAGGCGACTGGCTTCCCCTCTTGGGAGGGCCTTTTCTGGGAAAAGGCGTCTGGTTTCGAGGAGTCCATGAAGTTCAAGAAGCTCACGAATGCGCAAAGATCTGGTCTCAACCAGATTCCCAACCGTCGCTTCACTCTCTGGTGGTCTCCCACCATCAACCGCGCCAATGTTTACGTTGGTTTCCAGGTCCAGCTCGATCTCACGGGCATCTTTTTGCACGGAAAGATTCCGACTCTCAAGATTTCACTCATCCAAATCTTCCGAGCCCATTTGTGGCAAAAGATTCACGAGTCGGTCGTCATGGACCTTTGTCAAGTCTTTGACCAAGAGCTGGAGTCGCTCGGCATTGAAACGGTGCAGAAAGAGACCATCCATCCGCGAAAGTCGTACAAGATGAACAGCTCATGCGCCGACATCCTGCTCTTTGCTAGTCACAAGTGGAATGTCACGCGCCCATCGCAGCTGCACGACACCAAGGATGTCATTGAATCCACGGCGACAAACAAGTTTTGGATCGATGTGCAGCTCCGATATGGCGACTACGACTCTCACGACATTGAGCGTTATACCCGAGCCAAGTATCTTGACTACACCACCGACAGTGCGAGCATTTACCCTTCGGCTACCGGTCTCATGATCGGTATCGACCTCGCATATAACCTCTACGCAGCCTTCGGCATGTACTTTCCGGGATTGAAGATTTTGATCCAGCAGGCCATGGCCAAGGTCATGAAGGCCAATCCCGCATTGTATGTCTTGCGCGAACGTATTCGAAAGGGATTGCAGCTGTACGCGTCGGAGAGCAACCAGGAATTCCTGAACTCGCAAAACTACTCTGAGCTCTTTAGCAACCAAACGCAACTCTTCATCGACGACACGAACGTGTATCGAGTGACGATTCACAAGACGTTTGAGGGTAATCTGACCACCAAGCCTATCAATGGTGCCATTTTCATCTTCAACCCCCGAACCGGACAGCTGTTCCTGAAAATTATCCACACCAGTGTCTGGGCCGGACAGAAACGTCTTGGCCAGCTCGCCAAATGGAAGACTGCCGAAGAAGTGGCAGCTCTGATTCGATCGTTGCCCGCTGAGGAACAGCCCAAACAGCTCATCGTGACGCGCAAGGGCCTGTTGGATCCCCTGGAGGTCCAGCTCGTTGATTTCCCCAACATTTCCATCAGAGCATCCGAGCTGCAGCTCCCTTTCCAAGCTGCGATGAAGGTTGAGAAGCTCGGTGACATGATTCTGCGAGCCACAGAGCCTCAGATGGTTCTCTTTAACCTCTACGATGAGTGGCTCAAGAGCATCTCTTCTTACACTGCCTTTTCTCGTCTCATCTTGATTCTACGTGCTCTGCACGTGAATCCGGACAAGACGAAGATGATTCTCCGCCCTGATAAGACTGTCATTACCTTGGATCACCACATCTGGCCCTCGCTGTCTGACGAGGACTGGATCAAGGTGGAAACGCAGTTGCGAGATCTCATTCTGAACGACTACGGCAAGAAGAACAACGTCAACGTGTCGAGCTTGACGAGCAGTGAGGTTCGCGACATTATCCTTGGTATGGAGATTTCGGCGCCGTCAATGCAGCGACAGCAGGCTGCCGAAATCGAGAGGCAGCAGCAGGAACAGCAGCAGTTGACGGCCGTGACCACCAAGACGCAAAACGTGCACGGAGAGGACATTATTGTGACGACCACGTCTCAGTTTGAGCAGCAGACTTTTGCGTCCAAGACCGAGTGGCGGACGCGAGCCATTGCAACGTCGAACCTGCGGGCCAGGACTAAGAACATTTACATCTCGTCGGTTGATGATGCGGACGACATGACGTATGTTATGCCAAACAACATCATCAAGCGATTTATTCAGATCGCAGACCTTCGAGTGCAAGTAGCCGGATATCTATACGGGTCGTCGCCACCGGACAATGACCAGGTCAAGGAGATCCGTTGCATCATCATGATCCCGCAGATCGGCGGTCTCCGCAATGTGCAGCTGCCGCAACAGTTGCCTCAGAGCCAGTTTTTGGACGGCATGGAGCCGCTTGGCGTCATCCATACAGTCTCGGGCAACGAGCTGCCGTACATGTCGGCCGGCGACGTCACCGAGCATGCGCGACTGCTCGACTCGCACAGCGAATGGGACAAGACCAACACGGTCACCGTGTCGGTGTCGTTTACGCCAGGTAGCGTGTCCCTGTCGGCTTGGGGTCTGACTCCGCAAGGATACAAATGGGGCGCGGAGAACAAGGACACGCAGAGCGATCAACCTCAAGGGTTCACGACGACAATGGGCGAGAAGCGCAAACTGCTGCTCAGCCCGCGGTTCCGAGGCTTCTTCCTTGTGCCAGATGACAACAGATGGAACTACAGCTTCATGGGGAGTGCCTTTGCAGGCATGGAGAAGAAGCCGGTGCATGTCAAGCTCGACACTCCTCTGCCATTCTACAGCGACCAACATCGTCCCGTGCATTTCCAGAGCTTCGCCGAGCTCGAGGACATTTGGGTCGACCGCGAGGACAATTTTGAATGAGCGGATAAACTGGCGAGGGTCCGGACAAAGGAGGAGGATAAGGGGTTGTCCATGGGAAGTTGAGGCTTGTGGCAATGGGAATAGAAGAGGGAGGCCGCGAGCTGGTGTCGGCTGGAAGGACTGGTGTAGCAAAAAGTCAAGAACAAAAGGGACAGTGTTTGGGCGTTTTGGAACTCTGCCGGAGACGCTTGGAAGCATGTACAACAGAATATCAGGAATGATTTTACAGGGTCCGTGATACCAACGGATGGCTCATGAGATTGAATTCACAGACGTGAGCATCGACGCATCAAGAGACGCGGGTGAAGGCACGGGACGGCAGATGGTGGCCATGTTTTCCCGGCGAGTGCCTGCCAGCCGATCTACGCTGCCCTGGTCGAGCCTTGGCTGGGATGGTTAAGGTTGTCGTGTCTGCAGAGACGGCAAGGCAAGCCTGACAAGATGAAGTTGGCTCGATGGCCGGGGGAGGTGGGCTCCACGAGGCGGCAGGTACTGGGATGGCCAGCCCTACGGGTATTAAGGCCATCGGATGCTCGACGAAGAAGGGTTTCGACACGTCCGGACTAGAAGCGCTGCTGGGTCCTGGGGGTTCATCATGTGGCGAGCTTTCGGAGGGACGGCGAGGGCATCAAGGGGGATCCCGGCCACTCCAAGGACTGGCCTCGCCGTCCATGCACGTCGGGCTATTGCGCACGGCAAGGGATCGGTGCTAGCAGGTACGTGGGTGCAGCACGGCAGAGGCAGGGAGTGGGAGGATGGCGTGTGTATGATGTGCATGCGTCGGGTACGTAAGGCCGCAGACGAGCACGGCAGGACGAGCGGAAACCTGGAAACGAGGCAGTGCGTGCGTGTAGGTGCGCGCGAATGTGTGGACGAGGGCTGAGAAGACGGTGTTTGTTCGATTAGGCAGTCCCCAGACATGTCCTGCATGGCGACGTTTGCGGTAGAGTTCTGTATACAAGACACGAAGCACAGAGGTCGGCGTGGAGGCGAGTATATGGCAATGAGACGACTGAGAAGCCGTCGCCACAAAGAGACGACGGCGAGGGCTCCGCTTGTTGCATCAGACTCGCCTCCGTCGCCTACGGACCGGCGGCGGGCGCCTCTGTCGAACATGTACGGAGGTTGGGCACTAAAGTATTCAGACCAGCTTAGGTCACTCGGATTACATAACACCGTGCAGCACAATACAGTATTGTATCCACATGCCCTGCCTAATTAGGCAATTCGTCCTCTTTAACGTCTTGCCGTCAGTTGGTCACTTGGGGTTTATGACGTTATCCCTATTGCCAACCTTCCTCAACGCCTTCTTCCACAGCTTCTATAAGAGCTTCCAGGCCAGGCAGAATCGGATTCGATTGGCTCAAAAGAAACTCAATCTCATCATATAGCTCTTCCCTTTGCTGGTTGGTTAGATCCGGCGGATCGCTGCCTTCTTCATAGGTTATTTCCATATAAATAGAGCACCCATTGGATGTTGCCGGGTATTCTTTCCACAAGCCGTTGTAGCTTCTCTTGCGGGAACAATGCCCAAGCTTTCTTCCACGTATTAATAAGCGTTGCCCTTGACGTAATCTTCTTCTTTGATGTGATGCATTTGAGCATGAACCATGCAAGCTCAATTGGTGATAGGTCCGGCGAATTAGGTGGCCAATTGACCGTTTTAAACCCCTTTTGATGCCAAAGCTCTCTATTGCGCCGTTGTGCATGTGAAGCCGTCCCTCCATACAAATTACTAGGGAAAGAGCTTTTCAAGCTGTAGAGTGAAGAAACGGTGCGAAAACCGGGGAAAACTGATTTGCACGGTGTTATGTAATCCGAGTGACCTAAGCTGGTCTGAATACTTTAGTGCCCAACCTCCGTACGTCGTCTGTCGATCCGCTCTTGAGCCTGCAAAAGAGGCTTCGACAGGGACCGGGGCGGTTGGCGCGGGTGGGATATCTCACCACTTTGGCGGCGGCAAGGTGTTGGAGACTTGGCAAGGAACCGCGAGTTGTCGATGCGAGGCCAGGCCAAGACGTGGGAAAAGCCGGATGGAAGATGGACAAGTTGATGCATCCTGATGCTCAAAGGGATGCTACGGTATGATCGAAGGGAATGAAGAAACCGCGAGTCTCCACGTACTTGATGGTTCAACTCGACGCCCTTGACTGATGAAATTCGTCAAGTGTATCTCAGCAGGCAGCGTGGATAGACTGGGAAACGGGCTCCCCAGGCACGAGTTCTCCACCAACGCCAGTGGTGTTGTGATGGGCCCATGAGCGCCATCCTGTCTTCCGAACAACATGGACACAAGTTGATGGCTGTTGTTGATCCCAAGGCCGACCAACTTATCGGATACAGCGCAACAGGCCCTTGTTCCTCTCACCAAGTCATCAACGTTTCATCCGACCTGTCCATCTCCCGGGACAGGACCTGGCCGCGGCGTCCAGATGCAATCAGGCCTGCCTTGGCGGAGCGGGTCGCCTGCGGTCGTTGCGGTAGACGCCATGGGAGAGCCGACCAGGCCTCGTGTCGGATGGAGCCGCGGGGAATTCTGCGAAGCCCATGGTTCTCTTGCCATCCGACTCATGTGGAGACGCGAGGAAATTGGAGCAGAGTCGAGAGCCGAGTGGACCTGATTCGCCCGGTCTGCTCTTGTCGGGAGACGAGGACCAGGTGGAGATTAAGAGAGACGCGAGAATCGCGAATCGGCACCGCTGCTGGGACGCGGCTGTCCGGAAAGACGAGCCGGATACAAGTAATTGTTACACGCGCAACCGTCACACGCGCAGGACAAAAGGCGGCATCTTTTCTCCACGGCCGCGACGGGCCCGTCAAAGACAAGAAAGGACGGCCGGAGAGGAATACCCGTCGGCACGCGCGGACCGCAAGACGCGGAACAGAAGAGAAATTGGCCTGAATTGTTCTTGCCTCTCTCCGTTGTTCTCGTCGGCCCGCTCCGCGTCGCTCGCTCGACCTCGTCTGTTTACCGCCGGTTCGTCGTGAGGCGACGAGACTCGAATCAAGGCGTCAACGATCGGGGACACCCCCGTCTCTCGTGGAGGCTAGGCGAGACGTGGTCCCTTGTTCTAGAAGCCTTCTTTGACCGGGGCTCTCTTGATGCGCCCCTGGGATCCTGTTGCCTGAGTCGTAGAGATGGCCATGGCAGATCAACACGGCTGTCGGCCGAGGAGAATTGCTGGGCAAGGGTAGTCTGGGCCCTCGGATCCTCTTTACGGAAGCTTTTCCTTGGTCTGAGGAGCGTAATTAACCTCGACCAGTCCATGATGCGACAATAAATGTAGGTAATTAACCCATTTCCTACATGAAGCGCGCCGAAGTCGGTCCTCGAGAGCTCCATGGGCCTGTTCCCCATTGAGAAACGGCCCGAGGCGAGTTGTGCGCATGATTCAGGGCGCAATATCATACGTAAACGTTGCCGTGCTCATTTCAAGCACTCGACTATGCGGACGTGCGTCTGCTGGAGAGAAAGAAGCTGGTCGGAATGATTGCACATCGTCGCCTCGTCTGACACGAAGCGTCCAAGACACTCGGCACCGCCTGGCCTCGTCTTGGCCTGCCCCAACAAGGGCAATACCACTGCGCAGGACGAGGTATCGTACGGAATACGCCTACACCTCTGCAACGTACCGTACTTTTCGCAACGAGGCCGGCCGGCTCCTCACTGCCCCTGCAAGACGGGGCGTCTGTCATGCTACGTCACCCGGGGCTGCCGGGGTTCTCGAGCGGCGACACGGGATTGGCCCGGCATCCAAGAAAGACAAGGGACGCTCGCTTGTCTGCCGTTTCCAGGTTCCGAGTCGACTGCCGTCAGATGGCCTCTTTGCTCATGATCTGACTCGCGCAGCCCGGCGCAGCATTGCATGCCGTAGGCTGTACATGATGTGCACATAACTTGCCGTGCAGCAGGGACGAAATGTACAGCACATGCGTTCAACCTGCTTTCAGTGTCGCATTCCGAGAGTCCATCGAGATCTTGGGGGGTCCTGCAGGGCGTTGGGGGTCAAGAGGGGAAAGGGGTGTGCGTGTGAGCGTTTCGGCTGATGAAGCCAGGGCAGCGGCAAGGGCCAGTCTTTTCCTTGTACACGTTCCGTCATATTTCACTCTCGACGCTCGTCGAGTGCCTGTCGGCAGATGGCGATTCGGGACGGCCGTGTTGAGTCGGCTTCGACACGTTCCCTGCATATCGCGGATGCTCCGTGTAGGCGACGCGCGCCGTCGGGTGAAGCAGGCCCAATGATTGAACGGCTCATTCGAATCTCACGAACCGATCATGGAGCAAGACCGAGACGGAGCCGCAGTCGCCGGTCGGATCACATGCCGTCGACACGACGCAGCCGGCGCAACACAGCCAACAATGTCATACGACAGCCCTCAGGTACACTAGGAACTGCCTGCCGGGCTTGATCCCTTGTGCTGCAACGCTCGAGTCTCTGATCCGATGCCGGCTCGGTTGCTCGGGGATGCGGAAGTCGCTTCCTAGGGCTGGACTTGGACATTCCGCAGCAAAACCCATCGAGATGCGCTGCAGAGAGTGGAGACGGCGAGATGCCTCAAAGGATCACCGATGTGCAGTGTGAATCTGGATGAAGAGTCGTGTGCAGGAAACACCCAATCCCGCGCCGTCCTCTCTCTCCTCTTGATCCCGAGTACAGCAGACCAAGGCCTTCAGCCTGCAAGTCTCTTGCAAGGCTATGGGATAGGGATCGGCACACCGAGTGTCTTGGCCGCCAGTCCTCCCTGCAATATGACGCGCAGCAGCACTCGGAAACATGGACCAGGCTACAACGTCTCCGCGCATCTGTATCCTTCATCAAGACGACTCCCCCGGGTTAATATCTGCGAGGCCGCTCTGCTGCAGGGCCTTGCAGGGCGTCGCACGCGCAGGCAGCTCCGACTTGCTCGGCGACGCATGCAGACATGACGCGAGAAAATAAGCGAGGGGTGAAATCAATTCGCCGGAATACGAGAGGCGGCTATGCGTGAGATCGAATATAGGCTCCTCGGGCATTTCATATAGAGTGATGAATCGACATGGGTTGCTACTTACAGGTCCCGATTGCTTGGGCGGGAATCGTCAAGGGGGATGGAGGATGCAAGAGACTCGACTGACCTTGAAGTCTACAAGGCAGTCCTTGCATAAAAGGCATCGTCATTTCCGACAGCCAGACATGTCTCACCTTGAACCCCGGCCTCGGCGCGAGATAAATGAAATCTATACCATGACGCCACGTTTCCACGTTGTCATTGTCCGCCGTCAGTGACATCTGATGCAGATGCCGTGTCACCGATGATTCGACGGCGGGAGAGCGGCCGACGCCTAGATTCTGTTCAACTCTTCCCTTGATCAATGGGTGCGAGTTGGGGTCTTGGGCTCTTGCTGGGACACTCGCCTGTTGCCTTTGGACTCTTCCTCGAGACAAGCATCGTCGCGTAGAGTGAGACACAAATACAGGGCTAGACACACGGGTCCGATTTGTTGCCGCATTCCTCTCGACCCCAACTTTTGCCTTGGAAACCCGCTTGCCGTCGAATCCCATGGCTCCTTCAGCCCCCTTGGCCTGATCCTTTCGAGGGCGAATCAGCCAACGCAGTGCTTAAACGGGAAGACGCCGACCCTAGAGATCGAGGAGACGACAGATCGTCATCGTCAATGGCCACACGTGCCGTCGGGGGTGTGCCCAATCGGTGCGGAGACGGGGGACGTTCCGCCGCCATCCTTCTTCCTCCGTCGGGACCGCATCCGAGCGGCGTGGGAGTCGGGTCTCTGAGGCAGACGTCGGGCATCGGGGCGGAAGTCGCAGAGTCGGATGCGTTTCGGAGCACAGAGGAGGCGGCGGACCCGAAGCGTAACGGGCCGCAGTGTCGCGACTCAAGGATGGGGTCCGCGCACCTTGAGCCGGCCTCGCTCGGTATCGTGAAGCTGTACTTTGTAAAGCCGGCAGAGCAAACGATCAAGACATGACGCTCTCTGCACCACGGCCACAATAACTTTTGCGCGGACGTCTCTGCTCATTCCCCGGATCACTCGCAACCCCAAGATTCCAGCAACGCCCAAAGCTTGTCGTGCTCGCCGCCGGAGTTTTTCTCCATTTTATTTTTTTTAGTTTCCATTCTCTTCCGTCTCTGTCCCAATTATCCGTGCCCTCCTTCCCTTCACCTCAAGGCTCTCCCTAGAACATGGCAATGCCCTGGCGCGAGGATAAGCGTTTTTCACTCTCTCCTCGTAATTGTTGTTTCCGGGATCATCGATGTTTGCACGGCCCCAGCCGACAGCGTGTCGCAGGGAAGTGATGAAGATAAGACGAAATTGCCTTTACGGACGACGGGCTAGAGACAGGGACCGGGTCTCGAGGAAGCGCAAAGGGGGGGAGCCTCTTCTCCACCGACTGGGCTTCCCACTTTGCCTTCTTCTTTTTGCAATGGTCGCCTGTATGGCCATCATGCGCCGTGGCTTTCGGTGAGACTAGTTTCCTGAGGTGGAACTGTGCTGGTCTTTGTCTCCGTCCTAGGTTCGCGCGCCCCGGTTCTTTCATTTACCTGTCGTCGGTGATTTTGTCGTCGACAATGCCATTATATTCCCGGACAGATGAGCAAGCTTAGCGGGCGACCGGCGGCCGTTTGTTGAGGTGCATTATTCGACTCTCGTCCCCGCCGTCTCCATGGTTCCTCGTCCAGAGCGTGGGCCGCACGGCTCAAAACATCCGCGTCTCCTCCATCCCGTGTCTGGCTCTGTTGCCGTCCCGCGCCCCGATTCGAGCCTTTGTATCTGGGCCAAGTTGCGAGATGAGATACGAAACGAGAAAGAAAGTTGTGGGCCGCAGAGCGTGATGCAGAACAAGGGGGGAGTGGCCGTTTCTGCGACACTCCTCTGTTCCCTCTCCAGCAGCGGCTCCCGGCAGCGGCGTAGTTGGCTCAGTCTCGACGTCTCCCACGTGCTGCAGCCTCTTGGCCCCGGTGTGCAGATAACTCACTCTATCCTTGGTCCTTGGCTTCGGCCACGGCCAACACCGCCTGTGCTGCAGTCAACACTTGGAACAAATTGGCAGGCAGCATCGGGAGCAGCAGAACAAGGGCGAGTTGTTTCATGCTGCTTCCAGCCTCTTTCCTCGACACTCCATTCGCCCACGTCCCTCCTCTGATGGCGCCGTTGCCCACGGAATTCCAGGACGCCCTTGTCCACTCGCCGTCCATCCAGGGCGTTTCATCCAGGGCATTTTATGCCGTAACTTATCACGTACTGAACACCAAGTACGCCACGACGCGGTACCGAGAAGCATGCCCTGTCCCGTGATGAATGCCGTACCGTAGGCTTGCTGACCCATGGGGTATGCGCCGACGGCCTCGAGAAAAGGCTGGTAGAGCAAGCGAGCGACGTCCCGTTCCCCGGTCCTTGGATTGACGACCCCTTGTGCGCCGATCCCCCCCTGTCGACGAGGCTCGCGGGCGTCTTTCGGCAATCTGCCAGCTGCGGGCTTGCCTCCCCCCAAAGAATCACGCGAGCTCCCTGGCTTGGGTCCCCGCCATCCTGTGGGCCGTCGATTTTGCGACTCTTCCCCCCCCTCCCTGCCTGCCCTGGGCCGGGCCTCGGAAGCTCATCCCTGGCTGTCGTTGGTTGTCGTCGTATAGCCCGCTCCGCCCATGCTATACCCTCCTCGACGTCTGTCTCCGGCCCTTCCCCCCACCGTCCCGCCAGTCGTTGCATTGCCTCGTCTTTTGCTCTCGCATGCGCTTGGTTCTTGGGGGAAACATTGGCTTTGCTCTCGTCTTTGGTGACCAACGTGCAGCCGTCGTCGCAAGGGAGGGATGGGTGCAAGATGTTGAGAAAATGCACTTCTTGGCAACTCGAGTCAGTCGGTCCATGACTCTCTTGCCGCCGAAAACAAGCGATGCTCGTTCGAGCATCGAGAGAGACGAATGCCGAGGGCTGACGAATCCAGTCTTGTAAGCATTTTGCTGCCTCCTCCAGACCATGAACCGGCCATCCCTCTCGCCTCGGCCGGCCCCCATGGTGCGCCAAGGGCTTTTCTCATGCCCTGCGACCTTCGCTTCAAAGAACCCATGTACTGTACCTGGCTGTACAGTACAGGTCGGTCGGTTGAGGATAGCCATCCTTGACCGTTGGATGGGCCCCCCCGGTGCGGGCCTCCTTGGCCGCCTTGCCCTCGGGTCTTCTCCCCCTCCTCCTCTTCATGCGACGTCGACTTGGCACCCCATGCCTATTCGTCTCCAACCCTCGACGGCAGGCAGAGTCGACAACATAAAGCGCGGATTCCCTAGGTACCCTCGGTGTCCCCAGTGAAATGATGCTTCTTTGGACGGCGAAGCTGTCCAACCTCGTCTGGTTTTGTGTGATCCCGCCAGGGCCCTGGCATAAACTCTCGAGATTATTCTCCGACGAGGCTCCATAGATTTCCTTCACCCCCTCCTCCCCGCTTCCTCTTGCTCGTCTACCGTGCCCGTTTGACCGTCCTAGCCGGGGTCCCTTTTGGCTGTGTTGGGTGCTGTCGTCCTTCGGTCACTTTCCAGTCTCTGGCCTGACGGGCAGAGAGCAGACGCAACGGCTCCTCCACCGTCCATCCCCACTCGCCCCCCCCGAGCCGTTCAGGGCCCGTCTTGTTGTTGACGCCAGGTCTCTCATCATCTCCATCCTCATCCCCGTCTTCTCGGACCCCCCTCCCCCTGCAGTCACACCCTCTTCTCGTCCAGCTCCTGGAGTGTGCCCTCTCATCTCTCCTTGTCCCCTGCCCGTTCCTGGTCCTACACGTACGTACATGCACACACACACACACAACACGCACGCACACACACATACACACACACACACAAGTTCGATAACACTCATCCATCCAAGCACACAACACAAGCACATCCTCTCTTGCACGAGTAAACCCCGTGTGAAAAAAAGGCTGGCCGTCGCGCTACCGCTCTAACCCAAGGGTGGTTTCCGCCTTTGCATCCCGACCGCACAGCGGCTGCCTGGTCCGAGAGGGGGGGAAAATTCCACAGCACGCTGAACCGAGCCTCGTCGTCTTCAAGGCGCACGCTGACGTTATAGGCCTCGCAGCCGGCAGCCAGAGACCCAAGAGGGCATACACCGAAACGGGCGAGCCGCTTCCTCGTCTGCTCCTTGGCCCCGGATCCCAAACGCACGCTCGAGCGGCTTGTTCGCTTTCGGGCAAAGTGAAGGTGTGTCGCGGGAACAGTGTGACCCTGTCCTTCACCTTTCTGCCCCTTGACACTGCCTGAACGTGGGTCCCCACGAACAGAGGCAGACGGATCGAGGGCGAGAAAGAAGAGGAGAGACGATAAGGAAGTCGAGCGACGGGAAGGGACGCCACCAGTTGAGATCGAAAAAAGAGAGGAAAATCTCCTTATTCTTGTCCTGGAGCATTCTGTGACCTCGCATCGCAGCAGAGAAACCGTCCTCGATTCGTCTCGTGAGCAGCCAGTGTCGTCTCTGGTTTGATCTCGCCTACCTTGAACGGCTCTCCTGTCCAGTCTCCGAGTCCGACGACCGAGCCCAAAGGGCCTTTCCCAAGTCCGAAAGCAATTCTGTCCCCTCACAGCGTGGAGGCCGTCCGGAGCCGACCGCTCTGGCGGAACCCATGGGTCGAAGTCACGCTGGCGGACAACTATCGCGTCGGAGGCTACAATGTGGACTATTCCGGTCAGGGTGCGCATACGGGCAGCCTGAGCCAGCAGCTCCAGAACGCGTACTCGTCCTCTCCCGTTAGTCACCACCAGCAGACGGCACCCTTTCATCCTCAACATCACCAACATCCTTATCAGCAACATCAACACCATTCCTCGCCCGTCCAGCAGCAGCCGACGACTCCCCATCAAGGCCAGACGTCCCAGCAGCCCGAGCAACAGCAGCAAGGCCCGCTCCCGTCGCACTCGCAACCCACCTCGCAAACACAGCATTCACAGCAGCCGCTGCCGCCTCCGCTGAATCAATCCTCTGTCCATCTACCGGGCGTCTCCGCTACCGGTGGCAGTAGAAACCACGAGCCCTCAACCCATGGACACCTCGTCAACCGATCGATGGCAGGCATGGGCCCCAAACAGGAACAGCAGCAGTCCCAGCAGATATCCATGGACCCAACCGCTCATATGCACGGCCATCGCCTCGGCCATGTGTCCTTTGGCCCGGCCAGCTCCGTTTCGACGCCCTTGTACGCAGCTGTCTCGTCCCCGAACCAGTCGCCTTTTGCCTCGTACAGCGCGCCCATCAAACGATCGAGACCCGACGACTTCGACATGTCCGTCAATGTCGTGGACCAGCCGGGACTCGACAGCGTTCAGACGACGCCCATGACAGCAGCCTATGGCCCAGGCGGAGCCGGCGCGTCGGAACACGGAGCCGCGCCGCAGATGCACCACCATCACCACCTTCCCGATCTCGGCCCTCCGTCAAAGTCCATGCGTCGCGAGGATACGGGCGGCGCACCAAGCATGGTTGGCCAGGTTGGGATGCCGGCACCGGCTCCGAGACCGCGGGGGCCCAAGCTCAAGTTCACAGCCGAAGACGACCAGCTTCTGCTCGAGCTCAAGGAGCAGAAGAACCTGACCTGGAAGCAAATCGCCGACTTCTTCCCCGGACGCTCCTCGGGGACGCTGCAGGTCCGCTACTGCACAAAACTCAAGGCCAAGACGACGCTCTGGACCGAGGACATGGTAGGTTGACGCTGTCGACGGTAGGAATCATGGACGCACAGGCTGATCTCTGGACAGGACCAGAAACTTCGCAAGGCACTCCAGGACTATGAACACGAGAAATGGCGCATCATCGCGCACAAGGTCGGCTCCGGTTTCTCGCCCGCCGCGTGTCGAGAGCGCGCCGGACAGATGGCAGGCGAGGACCCAAATCAGATCTGGCAGTCTCTGTCTCCGAAAGCGGCCTCCCTGCCCGATGCTATGGAGCTGTCGCACTCTCAGCGGCCGTGGTAGTGACTCGAGTGGTAAAGATGACCAGCTTCGGTTCGACATTCCTCGTTTCGCCCGGCGGCGATCGATATCGATGCCGATCTAAACCGGCTGCATGGCGCCTACATAGGCTCCTGCCAAATACGTGAGGAACGTGCGATGGCCGTGTCGGTCAGCGAGGTAACGACATCTGTATGGAAATCGAACAGGTGTACTCTTGAGGAGCCAATGGTCTCTGCAATGCGGAGATCTAGGCCAGGGACCATCGAATAATTCCCTCTGGCCAGTAGCGCCAGTCTTTGCCCATGACAACTTTCTTTAGTCTTTAACCATTACCCATCTTCTGAAATCTGTAACAGTACGTACGGTGGAGTTGGGGCATGATCTGGCAGGAGTCGGAGGCGAGACGCTTGGCTACCGAGTTGGCTTCTTGACCAAGTCGGGGCGCGGGACGGCGGGAGACTTGAAGAGCAAAGATACCCCTTTACGAGACCGAATCACTGGGAGATGCGTCTCGTCCGTAAATGTGTGAAGAAGATAGCAAGAATCAATTTGTCTCGAGATTGTTGCCGTGAGCCATTTTGTAGCTTCATTGACATGTCGAGTGTGCCGCTGCTAGCCGAGTATGCGTCTGCCAAGCTCCTCTTTGGTGAGAATTACGTTGGACTCGACCATTTCAACCACGGAGCGGTGCGCTGTCATGTCAATCGTCGGGTCGAGAAAGGCAGCCGTTTCGATGAGCCAGCCGTTAAAGTCGCGAATCTCGGTTGGCTTGCCTGCCTGCACGTCTTGGAGCATAGAACTGGTGTTGGCGGCCACCTTGGCGCCAAAGGCATGCAGTGCCTGACGCAGACGCGGCTGCGCAAACCGTGCAACGAGCTGCGCTCGCTGCTCGTGCGCCGCGTCGGCTGATTTTCCGGCGAGGGCAGATGGCTCGTCGAGGATAAGAGCACTAGATTCGTGGACAACGAGGGCTTGGAGAACACGACTCGTCTCCTCGAGGAGGCGATCCATGACGCGGGCAATGATGCCGTTTGGCTCCTCAAACAGGCCGCCATTCTTGCAGCGTAAAATTGCGGTGAGCGGGTTGATTGACGAGTTGTAGACCAGTTTTTCCAACTGCAAGATCCAGAGCTCGGCCGAGGAAACTGCCTTACCGTGCAGTCCTGGGGCGTCGGCAATACACTGCGTCAGGTAGGTAGAGCTGGATGATGTGGTCTGGGGGACGCCGTCAACGTTGACGGGGACCGGACCGACGATGACGTCTCCCAGGGCAGCGTGCACACTTCGAAATGGACCGATGGAGTAGACGCCGTGGGACGTGACGCAAGCGAGAAAGCTGGGGCTCCGGCCGTGCGGATGCCGATGGGCTGTGTAAGTTTGTCCGTAGGGCGGCCATAGCTTGCAGACGCCGTTCTGGGCAAAGGCGACGGCGCTGCTGTCGTCGAGATAGCGACGCAGACGATCCACTTCTGGGATGGCGACGGAAGCTTTGGTGGTGATGATGAGGCTGCGCAGGGAGCTCCCGTCGGCCACCTCGCGTACGGGGCCGCAGGTCGGTGGCTCCTTGGTCCACCACTCGACGTCAAAAGGCTCCTTGATGCCCGCAGGAACAGCGCCTGGGTTAGACCCAGGTGGATTGAGCTCAATGCCTTTGCCAGATGCCCATTCGGAAAGGAGCTGCTTGCGATGGACGACCAAAGTGATAGGTGGGCGGCGAGTGGCGGGATGAAGGGCGATTTGAGCTGCGTATAGGCGACCAATGTTGCCAATGCCGAGGATGAAGACGCGGCGCTCGAGGTCCCCTATGGAAGCGCCCTGGTGAGGCTTCTGAAGCGGTGAAGCTTCCGGCGCAGCCGCCTCGAGATTAGCCGTGGTCCAGGCATATAGTTTAGGGGGCGGAGAGGTGTCTCGGAGGTGCCGAGTCAGCCAGGCGGGTTGCGTCTCCGACGTAGAAGACATGTTGCTACAGAATTGGTAGCACTGGCAGATCGAGAGAAGAGGTGTTGCTATGCGAGGCACGGAGATGCGTGATCTGATGGGCAAAATCGATAGCGGACGTCGGAGAGGGGGTCTGGCGGAAGCGATCATGGCTGATGTCTGCGCAAAGGTACCGAAAAGGAACATGTGACCAGGAGCTCTTGAAATCGGTCGAATCAAACATCAGATTTGATAATTGTCGATGCCGTGAAGCCTCATGCCGATACACTCATTTTTGAATGCTGCTCTGGAAAGACGTCGAACGGGGTTGAGGTTGTGACATGCATCGTTGATGTACTAAGTCGTGTCCTCGGGGCGGAAGCACTCTATCGCCGTTCCCGTTGACTCCGAATCTACCAGACCCTTTTGGCGCGGTACGTACCCTGGAGCTTGTGATGCTCTCGCAGTGTTTACAGAATAACGAAGGCCTCAGCTTTGATTTTTACTCACTACCCGTTCAAGATTCCTACCGAGTCTTCCAGCTTGATCAGATGACACCGGTGGCTCGACGGATGAGCTGCGAGAACCCACGTCTCGGTGTTCCTCCAGGCGACGCCGTTGCGTGGACCGCCACGTGACTTGACTTAGCCCCCCGGCGCCGGCCGTGCCCTGTATTGCCCAAAGCGGAAGTTCTCGGACTCGCGGCCGGCCGGCGCTCCGCCAACGGCCCGGGCCCACTACCCGCGCGACGGTCTAGGTATACCCTAGGCCAGCGCCGAGGCCCCGTCTCGTCGACAGAGCACCGGCCCCGCCCGGCTGCCGCCTCCGAAGCCACCGGCACTCGATGGCGTTACGATTTATCCCCCCCAAAACCCACCCGTCTATGCGGTTCACGGTGAGGGGAAAAGATGGAAATAGAGGAGGGCGGCAGACCGAGGCGAGGAGAGAGGACACGGCGTCGTATTCGATTCGGCCCGCTGGCCGCCCATGTGCGACGTCAAGAGGAGGGTAAGACGGCGGGCAATGCAGTCATGATGGGCCGAGGCGAACGAGAGGGTCGTGGCCGACTCGGATCCTACATGACGCTTGCTCTCCGCCTATTGGACGAAATATAGAGACGGTAGTAATCCGTTCGGCTTCTCGTCGTCAGGGCATGCACACCGAGGGTGATGTACGGGGGTAAGACTATCCGAGCTGAGATCGACCGCCATGTCGACAGAATGATGTAGCGCCTCCTTAACGGCCGCGAGGATGAGAGGAGCAGCAGCGAGAGACGATGCTCCGCCTACAGTATTCGCACACAGCACCGTGGGACGCACCGGCCGCGCGACCACCAATGGGCGGATCCGAGGTGAGCAAGGGCCCAATGGGACAAGGGCTTGCCTGCCGACCGCGTCGGTGATACGAACGACTGCGACCCGTACATGCATTCCCATGCGTTCCCAGGCCTTGGGTCGCACACGGGCGCAGGACCCCTCGCATGCGTTCTGCACGCGCACTCTGCACGAAGCGACGCTACGCAAAACACCCCCGTAGGCCTTTACGCCCATCGTATCCGCATACCTCCCTCCCTCCCTCTCCTTGGCGAGTCAAGAAACCGGGGCATAGGGGTCCCGAAAACAAGGTCCCGGAACCGACGGGCAGGCCGCAGCTCCAAGGAGTGTGCCGCCATCTTTGCGTTGTCGTCCCGCGAGATATAAGACTCCGAACGCCAACACCCGTCGCGACCATCTATGCTCTGCAAACACATTCAACACCTAGGAATAGCCATACAAGAGCCGAAGCAAACCTCCGAGCCATGCGCTTCTCCCTCTCTCTCGCCGCCGCCGCCTCGATGCTGGGCCTCGCCCAGGCCCGCATCGTCGGCATCTCGGTGCCCGACACCATCCGGCCTGGCGACGGCTTCAACGCCATCGTCATCAGCGAGAACTACATCCAGCGCGTCTACGACGTCGCCATTGTCTTTGGATACGTGCCCGGCAACGGCTACCCGCAGAGCCTCGGCTACGACGTCGAGTCCTTTTACATTGGCCCCGGTAAGCCTCGTCTCCGTTTCCTTGGTCCTCTACTTCGCCCTCGTTCCCTACATGATGCCGCGAATCTTGATGCTGACGCAACATCTTCTTGCCGCGGACCCAGGCCAGTCGAATCAGCTCAAGAGCTTCAAGAAATGGATCACCATCCCCGACTCGGTGCCCAAGGGCAAGGGCGTTGTCGCGGCTAGCCTCATGAGCCTCTACGGCGTCCTGCACTCGCCCACCCTGTCAAACTACCAGGTCAACGTCACCTTTGGCGAGGAAACGAGCACACACTACATTTCGAGTCTGCAGTAGACGGAGCGTACACGGAGCGATCAGAGGACGCATCTCGGGCCCGTTGCGACCGAGGCGCAAAACGGATGGCTGCCCAAGATTAATCCGACACGGGCGCACGGGGTTTTCAAAATGAAAAATAAGGAAATGGACCAAAAGTACAGTCAGGCAGCTGAGGCCTCGTCTTTTCTATCCGTTATTACCTGCCCAACATCTATCATCTTAGTTTCTGCAGGGCATTGCTGCATTAGGGTATCGCATCATCCAAAAAGTCATGCTTGTTTGCCGCCTCGTCGGCCCCCTCCTGTCTTCATTCGGGCAGAGTCGTCCAAGCGTTTTCTGCTTCATTTATGCTTGGGTTTCAGGACCGTTACGCCATGAGCGCTACCCCAAAGGCTGTCCGACACCTTGTGGGGAAGCTTCCGCCCGCGCAGTCTCTGGTCAATCAGCCACATGCCCACGACGAACTCGGGACGGCAGAGCATGCCTCGCCTGCTGCGATCAACCAAATCCCAAACCTCGGCCAACTCGTCTTCCGGCAAGCGAGAGCGCTTCCACATCTCACGTACCACGACGTTAGCCACGCATTCCGAATTGTCCCCATCTGGACCTGGGGAATGTCTGCCTTTTGCAAGAAGGCGGCCGCGATTAGACGCCCACACCGCTTCGTAGCGTTTTCGCTCTGCCGGAGTCATTGCTTCTCGCCACCTCTTGCGCGACCCTTCGTGGTGTTTGTGCTTGCCTCCTCGCAGCTTGTGACGATGAATTTTGCTTCGGTCTTCGGCCTCATCCGAAAGGTGGGTGTGTGGTTGACGAAGGGTTTGCAGCATATGCGGCGACTTCTGCCGCTTGGGCATACTGGAGAGTGGCGGGATGGATAAGGCGGGCGACAGGGACGCGCCTGTATTCTGTGGTGTCAAGCGACTCGAGGCGAGTGAGCCCGCCATGATGGCGCTGGTGAGAGAGTCCAGGCCCAAGTTGCTCGTAGACATGTTGGCAGGATGGCGGCGACCAAGGTCCAGAGGCGGAGACGGTGGCGCGCCAACCAGCGACTTCCGGCGCCTTGGTAGCGGAGGAGGCTGTGACATGGTTTGCAGAGTGTTGGATGGCTGAGCGCGACGCACCACGCTTGTCGCGTTTCCCTTTACGTCAGTTGACGATTTTGATCGGCTACCGTTGGCAACCCCTGGGTTTTTGTCTTTCGGGCTGGCATCTTGATTTGATGCGAGACGTTGACTGACGCGCGGTTTTGGGGGAGTCGGGGCCGGCCGCCGCTGCTTCTGGGACTCTGGGCTGCGCTTCTGCGGATCCGGTGACGGAAAACAAGGAGATCGCGGAGCAAGCGTCGGAGCAGTGGCTTGAGGAGACGCACTGGCCGTAGTAGGCGACAACAAGGGTCTGGCTATTCGTACAGGCTTGGGGGACAGGACCTCTGGCGTGGATCTGATGATGGAGGGAGGGGTCATTGGTCGAGTAACCGTAGGCGTTGAAGGAGTAGGTGGAGTGGGTTTCGGGGGAGACTTTTCGGTGGGTTTCTCGGGAGTTTTGACGTCACATTTCGTTAAAGAATCTGAAGGTGGTTTTGCAGCTCGCGGTCGAGGAGGACGAGATACGGGTGGAGAGTCTGGTTGGGCGGGTTTGTTGGCCGGAACCTTGGGTTTAGGCCGAGGTTTGGATTCGGCTGAAACGACTGGGGACCGCTGTACTTGGCGAGGCTCTCGTCGACTCGACATCGGAGTTTCGTGGGACTCAATCGGAGGGGGCGTGGGTGGCTGCCTCGGGACAGTCACGGGGGAACTCTTGACAACCGGTCGTTGGACAATCGGAGCCGTAGGTGTGGGCGGGCGCGGAGGCTTCGGGAGTGTTCGCGGAGGAGCAGCCATGAACCGGTGGACGGCCATGTGCTGAGCCTCCTGAGCGTCGTGAAGCGTGTGTTCAGCGCCCGTTGACGGACGCTTCTGCGAGCCCGGCTCAGTCTTTGACTTGTCGAAGAAGGAAATCAGGGAGCCGGTTGGAGCAATCGGGGCAGCGTCGACGGCGTTGTCACTGCCGCTGAGTTGACTCATGGCGCCGAGGCTACTTTTGCGCTGGACAGCAGCGTTCTTTGGGCTCGGACTCGCGCTTCGGCTGGCGGCCAGAGTAGCCGCAATGAAACTCGCGCTCTTGGGATCGAGCTTGGCGGGAGGTGGATGCAACTGCTGCAGCCGGGGCGCAATGAGGCCCGTGTGCGTGTTGAAGGAGCCCGAACCAATGGCTGGTGAGCTGCTGCTACTGCTCGTCCGAGAGCGCGGCTCCGAAGCGGCGGCCCGCGACGGAGAGCGAGACTTGTTGCCGGCGCCGACGGTCAGGGCGGCGGTTCGGGCGTCATTGTCCCTGCTCCTGCCGAGATGCGAAAGCGGCGGCGACGGCGGAGAGGACAGGTGGGAGTTGGAGGCAGGCGACGAGGACGGCGAGGTGACGGAGGAGCGCTTCTGAAAGGCGAGAGAAGCCCCTCGGAGGGCAGCGGCGGCGGCGTCGTCGGGATGGCCAGACGAGGCAGCGGTGCGAATCATCGCCGTGCAGGTCCGGAGAGCGACGACATCCAAGCCGCGGTGTCTATCGTCGGCGGCAGTAAAGTGGTGAGGAGGAGATGCACGGCTGCCAGCGAGCTGGAATGTAGCGTGTGGGTGGAATCGCAGGGTGAGTAATTAGAGTGACGGGGAGTCGAGTTGAGCAGGAGCAGGAAAGGGTTGGGTCAAGCAAGTCGGGAGGCAGCTGCTGAGAAGGGGAATCGTGGAACCGGGCCTGGTCGAAGGACGAGGAATCAAAAGGCGCTGCCTGCCCCGGTCAAAAGGCAAAGGGTGGGACGAGCTTGGCAGCGCCGAACAGAGGAGACTTGGGGAGACGGACGTCCAGACACCCGACGCGGTCAGGAGGATGCGCCGAGTCTCCAGGGCAGCCGACCAGCAGGGAGCAAGTGGGCTGAGGCATCCGATCCCTGCCAATCGGGTGTGGCCAGTCAGTGGCAGTCACGGGCGGCTGGTATCCACGCATGTCGTCAATCCCATTTCCTTGACTGAGGGTCTTGGATCTCGGGGCAGCAGACACGAGAAAAACAGCGCGCAGATCACTGGACAAAGACTGGCACCGACCAACACAATACCTTGATCCTCCGAGGCAACAAGCCTCTTGTTGCGTCGAATCATCAAGCTGTAAGGTGTAAGTCACTGGCCGGTGGTCTGCTACCTCGAACCCCAATGTCCATGTGGTCACCCGGTTTCGCGGACGCGTCTCGACCGATCAACAGGGCGCACCAGCGGGAGTACCCAGTACCGCCAGGTAACCTCACCCTCAGTGCCATGACACCCCGCAGCGCCCGCATCATCAGGGCATTGTTCCCCCTCCAAGCGCACCTGGTGATTGCGTCAACGGGCCTACAGGCTGCCAAACCACGGACGCGACATGCCCCAGAGCCAGGCCGCAGCTGCTGTGCCAGGTTCCTGCGGCGTGCGGCCTGGCGCGCACCTTTTGCCCGAGACACGCGGCCCCCGGCCCTGCGCCTTGTTGGGTCGACTCGCGGGCTGTTATTATGTCATTGCAGGTCCACGACGACTTGTTGCCAGTTGGTCAGCTGCTATTAATATCAGCGTAAACAAGGGCGCGCGGGGTTCGGCATCAATTGGACACTCCGGCCCTCGGCCTTGCGACACGATACGCCCCGTACGTATTGAACGAGCATCTCGTAATAAAGCCCCGTCTGGCATATTTCGCAATGCTTGGAAACATGTCCGACGGCACATTCGACGAGTGCCCGTCTCCACTTCGGCATTCAACTACCGGCGCCTGAAATGACGAGGGTCCAATGTCAACAAAGTTACAAATGGGATGCCAAAGTCCCAAATGTGCAACTCTTCACTTTGATAAGATGACTAATGCGGTCCGAATAAAACCATTGACTCGAGTCCAGTGCATGTACATGTCCGCCGTGATTCAACGTCTTTGGGCATTGGTATGTACTTTGTAGACGTCTTTGACCGACGGATTGCTGCCTGGCTGTGCCTGAGGCCGGCTTCTCCAAGGCACCAGCCCCTGATTCCACTTCGAATAGTAAAACCACCCGTCATCAAGACGAATCAATCAACCGCAACAGCCTTGTCCCGTGCTCCTCGTCACACACGGCCAAGTCAGAAAGCGGCTCTCAATCAATCGGGAGCCGATATGTCATCTGGCCGCAGCTCTTCCTATTGAATATGTACCGAGTATCAATCATAAAACACGCTCACAGAGCAATCACCTCCAAGCCGTCAATATACAGCAAAACTCTCAAGCTCGAAACGCCGCTTCGACCAGGTACGCCAATCTCCTTCGGACCTCTTCCCCTTTTTCCGACTAGGCGGCACCGATGCCCAGATTTTCGTTTTGTGCCAAAATACAAGCAGCGCGGCCTCGAAAAAAAGACAAACAGACCGTGGCGCATTATACAAAGTTCCCGCGTCCCACGACAGCGCGGTCCTGTTCCTCATGGACAATCGTGGGCTAAACACGGGCTTCCTCCAAGCCTCAGCCAAGCCGTGACCCGTGGGGCGGCTTGCGATGTCGCTCGCTCGGCTAAATTCAATCAACGTCATAACCCATAGCAGAGGGCTCGCGGCTCGACGGCCTTGCCGTTGCTCGCCTCCTCGTCGTCAACCTTGCACCTCATCACAAGTCGACAGCTCTCTCAAAACACCTCGTCGTCTGTCCACTCGCTACCCGAGATGATTCGGTTGCCGTCTTGGTCAATCATCACCGGGCCAGTGTATCCCACCGGCGGCGGTATGCCTCGAGACCGCTTAGCCTGGCTGTTTGGTCTCGGGATCGTCTCCGGCTCATATCGCTTTCCTCGGGCTGCCGCCCGGAGTTTGGCGTAGTAAGCTTCACACGCATCCGGTTCTGGTTCGCTCGTGTCATCGTACGTTTCCCAGTTTTCAGATCCCGATACGACGGTGGAAGGCTGCGTCGACACGTTTGACGACGTATTTGAAGAAGTGTTGGACACTTGTCTTGGCGGCGCCATTTGTGCGTACCCTGCGTGGCCTCGGACTGTCGCGTATCGCCGTTCGTCGTAATGGGTGTCCTCCTCTATCCGGCTGCGTGGTCTTTGATGAGCAGACATGGCCGAACGCGGTCTCGGCTTGACTCGAGCGTTGTCATCATAGACGTCTTCAGGCTCGACGTGCCGTACAATGGCGCCCATGCCGGCAGGCTTGTATGTGGGTGTTTGGGCGTTGAGATCGGGCGCACATCCCAACTCGCGCATTTTGGGAGGAGGTGCCCGCAGAGGCGCGCCGTTCCGAAGAGTCTGCGCCCTTGAATCCGGGCGAGGCCTCTCTGGTGAGTTGTTGCCGTGCTTAATGTTTGAAAGTGGGATGCGAGCCGGAATCTTGGACGGGCTGGGTTGCGATTTCGTCTTGTCCTGTGCTTGCGCTTGAGATTTGGTTGGTGCCGGACCGCCGGCCGTTGGCGTCTTGGTCATGGACCGCGACGGAATCGACTTGGTGCTATTGGATCGGGTCAAACCGGCGGGTTTGGACGATGCCACCGGTTTGGCAGTCGACGGCGGTGGTCCTGCAGGGGTTTTGGATCGTGTGGTGGGCACCGACTTCTTGGCCTCATCGGCGTCGAGCTCATCCAGATATCGCTCGCCGAATACCAAGAACGGCCGACCGTACTCGTCTTCCCATTTAACCAGGGCCTTGCGGACGTCGACTGCCACCTTGGGCAGCTCCTTGGCGATGCGCTTTCGCATCTTTTCCTCGCGCAGGAGCTTACCGGGGTCTCTCTTTTCGCCCTTTTGACCTCGCATCATGAGCCGCGAGGCATCTTGGCTCGACGCTGCCAGCTCGTCTCGTTCCCGGATCAATGTCTTGTGCCGGTCAATCAGAGACAACATTGGCGCGCGCTGCTCCTTGAGAGCCTCGAGCCGGGCAACCTCGCGCTCGTGCGCCTCTAGCAACGCATCACTATACACGTCGGAGAAGGCTGGTGTGAATTCGAGCATCTCGTCTTCTGAAAAGTATAGGGCATCCCAAAGGTCTTGGAGCTTGACGCGCGCATCCTCGACAAACAGATGCAGGTTTTGTCGCTTGAGCTCGTTGAGTCGCGACAGCTCATCCTCAAACTCGTTGATCTGACGGATGCCGCAGCCGCGATTCTGGTTCAGGAATACCCTTGTTTCGGCCTCGTCGATCTCGAGCTTGGCCCACAAGTCCTCGACGGCGGCCTTGAGATCGCGCAGTCGCTTTTCGCGGTTCTTTTTCTCGTCTGCCAGGCGATCGCGCTTTGCTTGCAGCCGACTAATGTCTTGTTCGTGCAGGCCGAGCTGCTCTGGTGCGTCGCGGTAGTACTTGACAATGGCGCCGTCCTGTTGCGCCTGAGGAACACCGAGCTCCACCCATAGTTGAATGATTTGCTCTGCCAAGGCCTGGACGAGGGCCAGCCGACGCGTGTACTCTTCGTAGACGCGCGTGAACTCGGCGTCGAGCTTGTCGACATAGGGCGGCGACAGGTCAAAGGTGGGCGGAGCAGCTTGATGAGATCCTGCTGGGGGAAGGGCAATCTGGACAAAGGTCGGTTCAAGATGCGACGAGTATGATTCCAACGCGTCAACGAGTTCTGCGCAAAGGTGATTAGCAACGGTGCTGTGGCGCACGACAACGACATATTCTGGACTTACTCTTGACCTGGTCGAATCGCTCCTTGTGAAGGCGAGCAATCTGGATGTGCTTTTCTCGGAGGTGTTGCAAGCATCGGGAAAGTGGGTATGTAATCTTGAGCTCCTCGTCCTCGTCGTATGATCTCCGGACTGGTTTGGAGCCGTCGAGGGAAGCTTCCATTTGACGGATGACGGTAATGGTCTTTTTGGCCTCGTCCATCATGTCCTTCTTCTCGGCACTGACCAGGCGCACTTGGTTGTTGAGGGCCTCCGACAGAGCCGCAAAGAGCTGCGCGAAAGCACAAACGCGTGAGCAAAGCGTGCGCGCACAGGGACAAGGGGCGGCGATGGCTTACCTCTGCCTCGCGAGCCTCGCGCTCATGGCCGGGGACGCCAATCTCGTCAAAGAGGCCATGCAGCTGGGCGATGCTGGCGTTGACCTGCTGGGAAAGGTAATTTGTGTTGTCCATGGCAGTCTGTATGACGCCGTCCGTCGGCCGCGGACACGAGAATGCGGCGCGCGGCAAGGCGGTGATGACCTGGTATGTGGGCGATGCTTGTGCGTCGTGTGTGCGTTGGGCGCAGTCGCGCCGATGCGTCGGGATTCGTGTTTGTGCTCTCTGAGTTCCGCGGCGATGCGAGACAGGTGCTGGTGCTTGTTTACATGAAATGCCATGCAAGCGTCTCCCCACACCAGTCACAAAGCGACGACAGACGACAGTGCGGCAGACGCGTCGCCAAATGGGGGCAAAAGTGCATTCTAGGGCGCGTCCGAGATGTGACGAGAGGGCAGCCAACACGCGAGAGGAGAGGATATGATGAAGACGGCCTTTGGTATATCAGGTAATTACTGGTAAGAGGCCAAGTTTTGGCGGTCAAAGCTCACTCGCGACAGCTCCCATGTTTAGCCGGGCCATCGTGGCCGCGTTGTCATGGCAACCGCGCCGAACCGTCTTGCGGGGGTCGACAGCCACCATCAAATTGGTGTCTCGCGCTGCTTCAGCCATCTTGTGTCGACTGATGAACGCTTCCCTCGAGACTGCACCCTGCCCATTGGCCGTCTGTGGGCCAGGGCGAGATCTCGACAAGGCCTCGTGCCTTGCATGCAGATGTCTGCACGTCCGCTCGTTGGCGATGATGCTCGTCGCCGCCGACTTGCGCATCCGTCCACTGCAGTACGTATGCTACGATGGCATCCTGTCTCGACTCCTTCACGCCTGGCCATTGCGTCCCGCTCGCGTGATCGAGCATCATGGCCCGGGCAACAGCCATGAGCAAAAGGAACAAAACAGCGCATTCATGGCCCGAGCTTGGATGCAGAGCCGGGGGGCAATGGAGGCGTCGACAGTCAGGGTCGTATTCGCATGGGTATTTTGCTGACGGGACGGACAAATCCGTCGACGACATGGCCTTCCTGTCGCCCAAAATACCCCATGGTCCCTCTCGAGCCCGGCGGTCATCTCGTCGACGTTATCTCGCCTGTCTCACTGCGCGACGGCGAAATTGATATCACCACGTTTCGCTCGCGGCAGGTAGCGCCATCGAGATTTTGAGACTCGAAATTTGCCAACTGCTCGAGAGCCAGAGAACGAACGTGAATACGAAAACCGGCTCGTCAACGGTGCTTTTTCGTGGTTCGTCGCTGCAGGTCGCACCTTGTTTTGATTGCCTCTTCACAGCGCCGACCCCGGCTCCGGCCGATCTCAAGGGAGGACAGTCGAGCCATACCGACTGTTAGACTGCTTCTCATTTGCCCCGACTCTCACGTGTGCCCTGTTGCTTTGATGATTGCGCGACAAGATGCCGTCATTGGACGCGGTCCCCCGACTCGAGTCGCCATGAGGTGAGCCAAGCCCAGACATTGGCTTCTCGCAGGTTTCTAGCACGCCTCCAAAACGTTTCGCCTGCCTTGGATCGTCGGCCGACCCCGGCAGCCACGGCGGGCTGCCAGTCAGCCACGGGACGTTGGCCCTGCACACTGCTCGACTGCGCCTCGAACTGTGGTTCTAGCGCCAGGGTCATGTCGTCGATCATTGGGAGATGCATCTGGAACTCCCCGCGCCTGGCTGAAACTTGAACGCGGATGCGAGTGGACGGGTGTGTCGCTGGCAAGATGAGAGGCACTGGCCAACGACTCCAAGGATCGTCGCGGCCTCATCTACTCTGCATCTTGTCCCGTTACCTGTCTTGTGCATACCGCAGCAGGGAAATGCACAAAGAGTCGACCCTCTTGTCGCCATTTGCTCGTCACTGGGTCTGTCTGGGCTAACCGTCGTCAATTCCTAGAAGTGACGACGCGGCTGTCAATGCCGAGTCCGGATTGCGCCATTGCAACGTGAGGTTACTCCGTCCGGTAACTCATAACCACTCAGAAAAAGAAAAAAATTCTCGAGAGCCAATCATGCTTACCGGACTGATTTGATGGCTGCTGCTGTGGAGGCGGGCGTGACCTTGCAAAGGACTCGAAAGCAGGGGGCTTCTGCTGCAACGGCATGCCGTATAATGACTCCATGGGATGCGGTTTACTTTAATCTGGTGGATAGATCAAGTCGACACTGGCGTACCTATCCATCTGTTTTCTGGCCCCGCCAAGTTGACCATGACGGTAGGCCCTTTGCAAGCTGCCGCCACCATTCCGCCTTGCTTTTTCATATTTCGTCGTCCCTTGCGAGACAGTTGTCCGCCGTCAAGGCCATCACCAACAAAGACCCGATGTCGCTTGGTTCACTATCTCCGCCTCGTCATGATGCACGCTGTCCAGTTCGGTCTTACCGTCGTACCGATGGCGTATGTAAACGCTCAAGGTCAGACTTGTTCAAGTTGCAATCTTCAATCTTGAACTGATGGAGAGGATCTCAGGTTTTCCAGCGTTGCTATGGGTGGTGAGCTTTGTCTGCTTGAGCAACTTGCGGGTGCTTCAAATATGATAGACACATACTCCTTTTGTGACACGAGGTCAAGGCTGACTTGTGCGAACAGTCCCGTCCAGTGCGACGCTTGCAGAAGCCAGCTATGTAAATAACAGATGCGCGCCGACCGTCACTGTGCTAGAGCACAAGAAATCGCAGGACGGCCGCACTGTTCAGTGCTCCACAGACTTTTGCATCCAAGACTGTAACCGCTGCCTGTGGGAAGTGAAGTGTAGTCGACAGACGAGGCTCATGATTCATAGGAATCATACCTCTGCCGTGCGGTCGCAAAATGGGAGCGTCTGTCATCACCAAGGCCGAATCCGTCTGTCTGCTGCGCCGTGCTGGTCGTGCCATACCGGATTCCTATTCACCACGACGGCGGACTGTCGAAACAGGCCTGGATAGGCTAGGTCGATATCATGACCTGCAATTGCGATTCTGTAGTGAGGCATCGTATCAAAATTCACTCTCCCATCTCGGTCCCTGATAGGTCAAAGCAGCAAATCGAACGACTGAAAAGAGTTGAAGGGCACCTGTTGTGTCGGGAATGTCCAAAGATCAAGAAAGGGCAAGCCAAGTTCCTATCAACATGTGAAAAGGGTCCGAAACACAGCGAATGTCTCAAATCGATCTCTTTTGACCTATTGTGCGACTAAGCTAGTGCACGCCCACAGTGAGCATGAGCAGGGTCTTGGTGAGGCGGCATTCAATTACACCACCCTCCCAGAGTTGGCGTTGGAGCCTCCAGGTTCTCTTCATGACAGAAATAGGAAAGACGCAGCCGAGATTCGGCAAACCCAATTCCCAGCGAACGTTTGTTGCTCTGTGCAGCTTTGGTCGTGGAGCACGGCCGTCGGTGCCGAATCGGCAAACTAGTAGCGCTTCGGCTCTTCATCCTCCCACTTGAATGTGGAATGTTGACCGAACATCAGGCCGCATAAGAGTGTTGCGGGTAGATCCAGGGAGTTTTAAAGACGTAGTCGGACTTATCTGGCTGCCGTTAAGATGAGACACTCAATGTTCCCTCGTGTCCCTGCGATTTGGACTTCTTGAGGACGAACCCAAGCGGTGGAGTTGTCCGGACTTAAACCATATCTAGGATCCTAGACAGTGGGTTTCGATTGTGGCAAGTCGAGTGGAAGGGCTCACGGTCGTATAAGAATCGCTAGGGCTCCTTATTGTTTCCAACAGAGGGTGTGGCAGAGGGTCTAGCAAAGACAGCCCGAACCTCCATCACGAAATGGAAACCGCTCGGGGAAACAGCAAGGTGCCAGTCAACCAACAAGACACCATGTCTACGACTTCGATACAACGTCAAGATGGTGGCAAGATCAACAGAGACCAAGAGATCAGTGACGAGATATCGACTTCTGAGCCAATCGACAACAGTCCAGGAGCAGAACCACACGAGCGAGCAGTGCATTCCGTCTTCTCCAACAAGATCAAGATATTCGTCATCTTGATGACAGTCTTCAGCACCCTCTTCTCCCCCTTCTCCTCCTTCGTCTACCTCCCCGCCCTCACGCCCATTGCCCAAGAATACCACCGCTCCCTCGGCGAGATCAACCTGACCGTCACCCTCTACCAGGTGATGCAGGCCGTCGCGCCCCTCTTCTTCGGCGGCCTCAGCGACCAGATCGGCCGCCGGCCCGTCTACATGATGACCTTTGCCATATACCTCGGTGCCAACGTCGGCCTGGCGCTGCAGCACAACTACGCCGCCCTCCTCGTGCTCCGCGCGCTGCAGAGCACGGGCAGCAGCGCCACCGTCGCCATTGGCAGCGCCGTCGTGGCAGACCTGACGACGAGCGCCGAGCGCGGCGGCTACATCACGGCGGTCCAGGCCAGCGTGCAGTTTGCGCCGGCCCTGGCGCCCGTCCTGGGCGGCATCTTGACGCAATTCCTGGGCTGGCGGTCGACGTTTTGGTTCCTCGCGATTGCCGCCGGCGTCTTTCTCGTCATCTACTTGCCATTTGTGCCCGAGGTACGTCGACCACTGTCCGTCTGGTCAGGGGTAGATCAAGTCGCCATCACCGGCTAACAGGTGTAACAGACCGCCCGCAACATTGTTGGAAACGGATCGATTCCTCCTCCGAGGCTCAGCAGCTCCCTGCTCTCGCGCGCAAAGCGATCGAAGAGCAGCCGAGATGAGGAATCAGCAGAGCCAAACTTGAACGCCAAGAAACCTCCCTTCCGCATACCGGTGCCAAACCTTTTCGCCGCGGTTCGCATCATATTCGAGAAGGACGTCGGCCTATTGATGCTCTTCATGTCGCTCTTCGTCATGGCCAACTATGCCATGCTCGTCCCCCTACAGGACGTCATTCGCCGGCAGTACAACTTCAACGACCTCCAGGTCGGGCTATGCTACATCCCCTTCTCGGTCGGCGCTGTCGTTGGGTCCGTCGTCGTCGGCAAGCTACTCAACTGGAACTACGCGCGCGTGGCGCGATCCATGGGCATCTCGCCCGATCGCAAGCGCGGCGAGGAGCTGCGCACTTTCCCCATTGAAAGGGCCAGACTGGATCTCATGTGGCCGTGGACGTTGCTGGCCGTCGCCACGATTGCCGTCTGGGGATGGGTCGTCGACTCTGGCACGAGCCTCGCCGCGCCGTTGGTCATTCTGTTCCTGGCTGGGATGGGCCTGAGCGGACCTGTTTCTATCCTCACGACGCTGCTTGTCGATCTGTACCCGATGAACCCCGGAAGAGTCTCGTCGGCGTTCAACTTGACTCGGGCGAGCCTGAGCGGCGTCGGAACCGCCGTCGTTCAATACATCATCGACGCATGGGGCTATGGGTTCACGTACGTCTTCATGGCCCTCGTCGTTTTGGCTGCCTGTCCGAGTATTGCCATTGTGAGGAAATGGGGGCCAAAGTGGAGAGAAGAAAGATATCGTCGGTTCGAGAGATCCTGATACCTGTACAGCGCCATTTCACTTCATAAATCAACGTTAAATACAGATAAAGCCAGCGACAATGGTTTTCACGACTTGATATTCCTACGCCAAATCATTCAGGCGCTGGCAATTCATGACACCGAGCTACGGCTTACCCCTCATAATTTCTGTCGATATTGGCCTTTGCAGAATATTAAAGAACGATGTACCAGGACCGTATTTAATTCTTCAGCTTGCTGTATATATGAATTACGAGGCATCCCTGGCTCTGGAGATTGATCGATGGTGGCGTCTTAAACCAGGACCATGCATCGAGAACAAAAGGAAGCAACCGTGTTGTCGTTGTCGGCGTTGCCACCACTATATAAGAGCAACGCAAACTCGAGCGGCCTAGCACAGGTAGAGGATGCGTAGCACCGAGACATTACCTGTTGGCTCTTTGAGGATCAGCCAACTGGTTACGAGGCCAGCGCCATGCCTTGAGCCATGGGCAAACACCAATTGCGGTATCTGAAGCGGAAAAGTTCCTGAAGAGGGAAACCGGGGGCTCGTCCATTGAGGCTTTAACCTGGTAGAACGGAAGAACAGTCGGCAAGGCAGATGTAAATAGGAAAAGGTCACCACCCCAGCTGCTTAAGACGCACCAAGACATTTCGAGCCATATAACTTGCAACGTAACCAAGCCTGGGTTACATGCATGCGTGGTACGACACTCGAGTCAGGACTGTTTCTCCGCATCATGGCGGAGCGTGATGGCCCGAGCCCTCCAAAAGTTAGAAAATTATTAGGTTGGAGATCTCGCTCTCGTGTAATCTCACGAGAGCGAGAGCGCCTTGGCATCGGGCCTCTCTGTTGCTGTGAAGTTAGGGAAAATGAATATAAGAGACACGGCAGCTGAGGACTACTATACTTCGTATAACTTGACATGTCTTGGCACTCCTGTCGTCAATGCAGGTCGAGGCCATGACCATCCAAAACTACTTAATATCGGAATTCGTAAAAGCGAGGTAACGTGGTGCCAAGACATGTTGTACAATTTCACCGGTGTATACAAAGCATCAGACGGCACGTCACCAAGAAAGGAGGCGGAGGACAAAAGAAGAGGCAGGCTAACAAGTATAAAGAAGTGGTCCTTCGCAACAAGAGCGCAAACCAAGAAACACTGGTCCATCTCGGATATCCCTAAGACTCAACTGCCGCTCTACCTACTCTGCTCTGCTCCCTTCACAATCATGGCCAGTTGGCAGAATTATCTCATGGACGCAAATGCTTCTACTCGAAGTTGTAAACTCGATCTTGGGGATGTCGCAATCATGTCGGATGACTCGTCGAAGCTGGAGAAGCACAAGACTGGATGTTCATGCTCCGCTTGCGTACCCTTACTGGAAGCGATTCGGAGTTTCCATGCCGTTAATTTGCAACAGGGCTCAAGAGAGAGCTCACAGCAAGCAAAGACCATACCAGGAGAACCAAGAATACCAAGCACAGGGTACGAGAAGCCGACAGGGGCGCGGCCCTCAAATCGTCAGGATGACTACCTATTCCAAATCTACACCACTGCTGCGCGAAAATCGGTCAGTGGAGGACTGCAGCTGTATCCCAAAAAATTGAAGACAGCTATACTTGAGTCACAAAGTTGTCGGATCGACTCGGGTCCGCAGACTTCGCGCTCCGCACTTTGCTACTACAGAGACAACCGCAACCACAATGCCTGGCTAAGACGTTTGAACGCGCGGCTACCGCCTGATGCGGGCATAGGCAAGGCGGCTTACTCGCAAAGCAATAGCAAATTGAACATATTTATCGATAATCCTCTATTGGCAGGTGCGGCCTGCTTCGGACTCTCAGCCACCGGATCTTCAACGAGGCTACATTGCGCTTTAGCTATCTGCGCCATGCAATGGGCTGACTACGTCTTCGCGGATGACTCTTTTGGCGAGGCAACTGCTGAGATCTTTCAGCCGCTGACGCCATTCCTACTCTGGTGGGCAGATCACGGCTGGGAGGACCGTACTGGAGATGTGCTGAAACTCTGCGTGGCCATTTCTATCGAAGATGTGGAAAAACGCACGACCACGGTCGCACCCACCGTGCCGGAAACCCTATCGGCTCGGACCTACGACGCTGGAATTCCCAGCTTCCTCGCGATGTATGATGGCGCCAACTCATGCGGTTGCGCAGATCTCCCAGCTGTGGACGGAGCTGCTTTTTCTGCCGTCTTGAATGACTACTTTGACTTACTGTCCGACATCCGGCATTGCGTCACTCAGAACAGCATACTCAACTGTGTAAGTGCGGGTATCGAGCCATGGGTAATGCACAAGTATGTTATGACGGGGTGCCTGTGGTCCTTGATAACTCCGACATGCAGTGGTTACTTTTACATGAGTTGGTTTGTCGCGCATGTGCTATGCCGGCGATGGCGAGGCGACATGGTTCGCCTAAACCACCTTGCACCAACTAGCACGGCATGGTGCAACGCTCAAGAAGCTGCGCATTTGCAAACCGTTTTGAGGGCGCCGAAGCTTCCTTCGGATCTCATCGATGTCCCCTGGCACATCGCAGTGGCCCGAGCGCTGAGAGAACCATCTTCTTTTGACTCACAATGCCGGATCTTGAGCACTTGGGCAAGTCTCAGAAAAGAAATTCAATCGAACATGGAGGGCTGGGATGGCTCTATTAGCTCTGAGGCGACTCCTGACGTATCGCAAGGTCGGGCCTTCATTGATGCTTTCCATTCCGGCAGAGACGACGTCTGCGAGACCGCGCAAGCAACTTCCATCTGCATAGCCCTTCGAAGCGGTTGGCTCCAGAGCGGCTCTATAATGGGAGAATTTGTCAAGCTGCTGCCAGGGAAGGATGAGGGTGTGCTCTAATGTACTCATGCCGAGACTTTAGAGACGATATGAAAAGCCAATCAGGCTTTACTTCCTCCTTTTCATCACATCTGTTAGTACTGCTTCTTGGGTATCAAGAGCTCAGAGTGGCTTTTAAGGGTGAATTTGTTAAGTGCTACTAAGAAGGGGCGATGGTATACTTCAACGTTTCATGAAACCATACTATCAACAGTTGGTATAAATCACAAGGGGCAGCATAAGATAAATAAAGTGTATAAATTGAGTAATAGGAATGCATAAGAACCTCTAGTCTAGCTATATAAGATGCCTCCGTCCTTTATAGGTATCGTAACTTCTAAATACCTATAGAACCTAGTCTTCGCCCTCTTATTACGGAATAACTAATATCTAGCCGAATAGATATATAGTGTAACGGCTAGAGTTATTCCCAAGGGATAAACTAGACGAGGGTTTATATTAGTAGAGACAATAGGACGTTAACCTAAGCAAGAGTAATATTACGTTAGTAATAGACCGTATATCGTAACTAAATAATTATATTAAAAGCTATCTAGCTATCTAGTCCTAAGGAGCGTAAATAGGGGGTACTTATATACTATAAGAGAGAGACCTTAGATTACGAGGTAAACCGTAATCCTTACGTTAAATCGCTATAGCTTACTAAGTAAGCTATAATACGTAGTAGTAAGCCTTTAACGAGGCTTACTTAGCTTACCTTCGCTCTAGGTAATCCTTACCTAATTAGTCCTTCGTTCCGACTATTCTTCCGGGCTTATACTTAGTCGGCTACTCCCGAGGTCGGCTTAACCTATAGCCTATATTATAGTCGTAATATAATATCCCTCTCCTCTTTAGTTTTACCCCTAAGACCTAATTTAACCGCTACGCTATATATTTCGCCGTTCCCCTTAACTATATATCGTATATATTTCCCTCTTATATCCCTATTATAGGTTATTAATAGTATAACTAGCCGCGTCGAAAAACCGCGTTTTAAAAAAACTATTAAATATTTATATCTAGCTAAATCGATCGACTAATTTAATTTTAATATTATACTTTACTCTTTTTATACTTTACGCGGAATATACTATAAAATAGTTAAAAAAACGAAGAAGTATACTAAGTATATAAAGCGGGGTTATATATATAATACGTTAGGCGTAGTAATCGGATTATATATATTATATTCTTTTAGCGTTTTTACTTCTTACTAACTAATCGAGTAGTATCCTAGATAAACTACGAGTCTAAGTAGTTAAATTACGAAGAGGAGTTAGTAAAAAAGAAAATATTAAAAGTATAGGCTAAGTTAAATAAAGCTTAAGTAAAGCTTATAAGGCTTTATTATTAAAAGCGTAAATTAAAAACTAAGGGTAAAGAGATAGTCCGTAGAAGTCTAAGTTCCTTAGATAATTTAGATCCGTCTAAGTATATAGAATTAAAAGCTATAATTAATATTTAATCGATAAGTAGTATAGATATTATCGACTAGAATAGCATATTCCTAGATAATCCTCTTATAATTATTACTACTAATAGAACTATTATATTAGCGGGCGGTAACCTATAAAGTATTAAATTAGTTCCTATATATTTTCTTTATAACTATAGCCTTATTATTTAATAAAATATTATTATTCTCTATTTTTTTTTCGCTAATTAAGAATTTATTTAACTTTATATTCTATATTATTTATAGCTTCGATATAATCTTATATTTTAGTATTTTATAATACTTTTTTAAAAAGTAAAATATAG